>JAHBCN010003255.1:0-77521 GCA_019359885.1 Listronotus oregonensis | reverse complement strand
ATATTATTTGACTAATTATTGTTCTTCATAAAATTACCTACTTATTCATATTACACACTTTATGTGTATTTTTAAAAAAATTGTTTATTTCTAAAAAATTAAAGGAAAAAATTTTGCACACCTTGTATAAAATTAAGAATCTACATTGCAATAAGCTCATAAATACTTAAGTTGATTACTTTTACAAAAATTATAAATAGTATTTTAAATTATTAACAAATTCCCCTTTTTCATTTATTCTTAATTTCAATTAACCAACGCATTTTAACGCATATATTAATATACAATATTTGGTACAATATTTAAGCAAGAAATAGGAATTATAATTATATAATTACTGCCAGCTATTTGTGTTATTAAATTTTGATTTACATTAAATGGAGTTTAAAAACTTTAAATTATATAATATTATTGAATGTTATGAATGTTATATTAACAGGGGGACAAATTTAAAATGTTTTACAAATATATTTTGCTAGAAATCTAGAAAGAAGGAAAGCAATCATTAATACTTTTAAAAGACGAGATAAAAACATAGTTGCCTATGGATCGTTTAAAAAATAATAAAAACTAAACAAATAAATAACGAAATAATAAAAATTAGTACTAAATATGAGGGCCGGATTTTACATTTTGCCGCCCATGGGCTAATATATTTTTGCCGCCCTAATATGTCAATATTTTTTGGATATCAAAACTAAAAATTGAGCAATAAAACAATGTAAACTACATTAGTAATTTTTATAAAAATTTAATAATCAAATTTAACAAAAGTAAAACACAGAAAATTAAATAACAATTCCTTAAAACAAACAAATTTTCATAATATAAAAACAAAATATAAATCTAAATCTTAAACCAAACAAGTCGTTTTTTAAGTGAGTGAATATGGCCAAAATTTTTTATCTATTCGTTAAATATTAAAAAAAATGTTTTTATTATTTACGATTACATGTTTTTTTTAAATTATTCGTAAATTTGCCGCCCATAATATTTTCCGCCATAGGCTTCAGCCTACTCAGCCTTTGCGTAATGATAATAAATAATAAAATTTTATACAAGGAATGCCAAATTTTAAATAATTAAGTACTGTGCTTGACTTTTTTTTTCCTAAATTTGGTTTTTTTCACAAGTAACTTTTTTTTTAAATAAATATTGAGTGTCTGGTATAAATAATACAGTAATTTTATTTAAAAAAAGGCAACTTTGCATTATAGCTTTAAAACTGTAACCGATAAAAAAATTAAACAAGTCACTGAATTCTACGAAAAATTATACACAAACTTGCTTTTTACTTTTTTTCTATCCTTACTAACACCCAATAAACAGACGTGTACTAAAATAGTCAAATTTTGAAAAACGCCCTAGTATTTCAGAGACAAGTTAGCCGCGATCTGATTTCACCGTGTTTGCAAAAACGAACTTAAGAATGTGCCATCAGATTTGCTCCATCTCTTGATAGCCTAAAAATCCATTAAAAAGGTACCACCCTGTACAAAAACAAGCTCTTGATGTTGGACTTGTTTAGATCATGTCAAAACACTATTTTAAAATGTTTACGTCTTCTAAAATTTAACGTCTGACAAAAAAATCTAGACGTACCTGGGCAATTTATTGTATATTTTGAACCAATTACATTGGTATTAAACATACTATTTAAAATATTCTAAGACAGCCTCAAAATTATCTACGTGGCGGTCATGTATCCGAAAGAAAAATCTTAAATTTCAAGAGTGACATCATTTAAAATATTACCTTCTTTGAATAATGCAATAAAGAATATTCGGATACCTTTTCTTATATCACTTTTATTATGGTTATTTTAAACTTAATATTTTCAGCAGCTGTGTTAACGTATTAAGCATTTCTTAAAAATACCATTTAAATTGATTTTTATATTTTTAATAGAGCTACAATATAAAAATTCCAGTTTTTGTTGAACATACCTACAAAAATACATATTTTTCTTAAGTCGCACGATGTTGATAAATGAATTACCCACAATTTATTTCTATCTCGATTTAAATGCCTAATTAGTATAACATTCATCTACCCATATCTTACATCATTCCCTACTTCCCTAAACATATGTCTTATCTTTTCTTTATTTCTTTACTTATTCCCGTCGAAACTGTCTGTTAAAAATAAGGAAGTGTAAATACGGGAAGCCTGTTAATAACATCCTAGTTCAAAATTCCATAATAAACAAATCAATGAACCGATAATCACCTGCCTTATAATAATATTTACCTGTTACCTACATTAAACTACAAACAGTGCTGTAATTACTAATTAGTAATTAGTTAACTCCAAAAATATGTGCCAAGGAGTGGGTGCCTAAAGACACCCAGATATTTTAATGTGCTATTTATGAAGCCGCTTAAAAAATGATAATTCAAAAAAATATTATAATAATAATAATAATAATAATATATCTTTATTATACATTATACATTATACATTACATACACATGAGCATTAAAATTTTTGAATAGTACTTATAACAATAAGATAAACAAGTAAGCAAAAATATCATTATAATAAGATAAGTAAAATGCACCTAGATGAGGAACATCTGTATGTGCATAATTCACTACAATCACAACTAGATTCAAAAAGATATCTTAAAGAAAGTAACATTTAACAACTAAGAGAAACGGCCAAAAATTGAATCTACAAAAATCATGCATCAATAAAGATAAAGAAATCAATTTAAAAAACCTTTCAAATTATAGGTAGTTATCACAAATATATCTTTTGCATATCTTCCTAAACTTATGTTTATTCAAAATTCTTTTGATTTCGACTGGAAGCATATTATAAATTTTGGGGCCATATGAAAACTATTTAGAAAAAATTTTTGGTTATTTATCCAGGGTGCACGCACAAAGTCATTTGACTCTTCCGAATTTGGGGATCTCGTGAAAAAAATTTAAAAGAAAAAACCTTTTTAAAAATTAAAAAAACTCTTAAACGTTTTCAAAATTTAAAAGAAAATTATAAAATGGGCTAAAATTATACAATAAAAAAATATTTTTAAATTTTTTTTTTTAGAATTTAAGGAATTCTGGGAACTTTTTTAAATAGGTTATAAAGTAATGTGAAAAAAAACTAATTTTTTATAACAGGTACATTAAATTTTTTTAAAATAAACACGATATTGAGTTTAATAATTTTAGGGTTTTCTAAAATTACCTTAGCATTAAGCTAAGGTATTCAAGTATTAAATTAATTTACGGATATTGAAGCTCCACACTTACCTTTATTTAATAATATAAAGGTACTTTTTTTGCTGAGTAGCACAGTTTGTACAGATATTTTGGGAAATAGAATTAAACGGCAAACCACCAGTACCATCTTATTGAAAAAAGTGCATAGAACCTAAAAAACCAAAATCCTGACAAAAGTTAGGTTTCCCTGTTTTTTATTAAAAAAAATCTGTTAAAAATAACCATTTTAGAGTGCAAACATTTTAATTTTAAGGTAATTTAATTGCGATACTGTCACCAGTATTGAAAAACAAACAAAATTATTTTTTTATTGGGGTATTTTTCTCAGAGAAAATTCGTAAAAACCGCGACAATTGACAACTTTTTTTCAAAAATTTATAACTTGGATCCTTTTAAAGTTGTAAAGTTGATCTTCGGGAAAATGATTATTTATAACATGTTGTATAAACAGGCTAAAGGCGGTCCTTGTTCGCTGTTTTTTTTTTTCAAAATCGCAATTTAAATATTTTGCATTAATAATTTGCCAATTTAGCCTATTATCTGTAACTTTCCAATTTAAATATAGTAAACGGATTATTAACCTTCATTTTTTTTTACAACTTGAATATCTTTGATTTTCGTATAAATTTGGCAAAATGTGAAAAACTGCTCCGTCATAACTTTTTAGGTATTCATATTATTGACAGTTTGGCACATAATACTTATTTTTTGCCTAATATTACATGAGAAAGCTACTCTTGAATTATCTTGATAAACAACGAATTTGGAGATATTCTATTTAACTTCCGTGGCACGAAAAAAATTACGTTTAAAATTAAAATAAGTGCCAATTTTTACAAAATCTGTTTAAAATTATTAACTTATTGGTCGAATAGATGGATTTAATCCACATTTTATGGATTTTTTGTAAAAATTATAATTGGTATCAAATTTAAATATTATCTTTTTTATATTACGCAAGTTTAAAAATAGAATATCTCGAAAGACATTAAGTTTAGGAGTACCTTTTAATGTAAAACTAAGCAGAAAACCAGAATCCTCCAAAAAAAATTTTTAATTATATTAAAACAAAAAGTTATTTTTAATATATATATAAATATATATATATATATATATATATATATATATATATATATATATATATATATATATATATATATATATATATATATATATATTTGTTAAAAAAAATGAACTACATCCTTGGGGGTGAAGTAATATAATATATACATATATATATATATATATATATATATATATATATATATATATATATATATATATATATATATATATATATATATATATATATATATATATATATATATATATATATATATATATATATATATATATATATATATATATATATATATATATATATATATATAATATTGGTAAGTCGAGGCGAAAAATAAAACCCCAATTTAAATTTTTTTAATTCGAATCAAAAACCAAGAATATTTTTTTTGCAAAATTTTTTTTTTTCCAACATGTTTCACTAAAAGTTTTGCCAATGAAAAATTTTAAATCGCATTGCGGGTGTCGCCAATCTTAGTTGACGCTTTTAAACTATTACGTCATATGAAATTAAGTTTGACCGTTGTCAAAAGTTAGACACTTTGGTGCATATGCTAAAAAATTTTATGTTATACCCATAAACATAAACACCGTATTTTCGTTATGATCTCGTTTCTTGTGTTTTTTTTAATAACAGATTGAAAATGTCTAATTTTGACAAAGGTCAAACTTGATTTCATATGACGTAAAGTTTGAAAGCGCCAACTAAGATTAACGACCCCCAATGCGTTAATTTTTTTTTCTTTGGCAAACTTTATAGTAAAATATTTGGGGAAAAAAAAAAAAAATTTTAAAAAAGTATTCTCGGTTTTCGATTCAAAAAAAAATTTTATTTTTTTTTTTTGCCTTTTTTTAAACCCTTTAAATTTTTTTTAAAAAACAATTTAATAAAAAATAATAAAAAAATAATAATTATATTTATATTAATAATAATATAATTAATTATTAAATTATTATAAAAAATTTTATTAAATTAAAAGACAAAAAAAAAAAAAAAAAAAAAAAAAAAAAACCCCCCCCCCCCCCCCCCCACAAAAGTGAAAGTACAAAAGACAAGTAAATAATTTATATTTTATATTTGCACAATGGAAACTGCAACTATAAAGGTGTAAACTTTAGTCTACAAGGTTATTTATACAAAGGAGACTCGATTTCTCAAGAAATTGGCACAATAGTTACATAAAATTTAATTGTCTTACAATATATATGCACATATTAATAAATGCAATAAAAAGGAAATTTTCAATTTATGCTATAAGTTTCCCTTATTAACAATAGGTGTTTTCATATGTAGGTTGCCTTAAATAAATTATAGTATGATAAATAGACACTTTTTATTTTAAAATTATATAAGAAATATAACTTTATATTTTCGGAAAGTATTTTTATAAGTCAATACAGGAATAGTTTGACTTAAAGTGGTGTCATTAACCTTTGAAGACCTTTATTGATTTTTTTTTTATGGTTTTAATTTTTTTTGGGGAATTTGGGAAGTACAAAAAAATGTAAACATAATCCGAAATTTTATTCTTAGAAAAACGAATGGCCCTAGCCGCTACCCTAAACCCTAAATTTTGAAGAAATTTTATAATGAATAGTCACTTCAATTTTTTTCTTTAGAATTTTCAATAGGTACATTTTTACGAGCAAGCAAATTTCAAGTCCAACGCAATGAACGTCACGCGTACTTTGGGTTTTTGTGAAACACCAAATAATTTAAAAAATTTTGGATTGAATCCGCCAACTAGGGTAGTCTAACCGTAAAATTGCCCCGTAAACCAGGCTTTTTGGGGGACCAAATTTAAATTTGTTATCTTTTCTGTTTATTAGGCATTTTTATATAAGTAGACATCATATGTTCTGCTTGGCATTTTTCAACTGTTCATTTATTTTGATAAGGAAATAAAACACTAAAAGGGTGTAGCAAAATATAGGAAACAAAAAGATGCAAGAAAAAAATGGCCTACACCTGCATCCTTAATTCCTGGAAAAACAAAAAAAATTTAAGTATTACATATCAAATTAGAAATTTATCAAACATTTTGTAAAGAAATGATCGCAATGGGGTGGATTTAATTAGACCCGACTGGCAAACTACTTACCATAAGTACAGGTCTTTAAAAACCTATGAAAACATTATTTAAAACCATAGATAAACTATAGTACTTTTTATTCTAAAAAACCTTTTTTAATATTCAAAAAAAAAATTTGGCATTTTTATTTTTTAAAAAATAGGACATTGGATTAAATTTTTGGTCTTGGCTGAAAAAAAAAAAGGCTTTAAAACAAAATATAGGAAACAAAAAGGCGCAAGAAAAAAAAAAAAATATTAAATGCGCACCAAATATTAAAAAATAAAAATAATACTTCGGCTAAAAATCATTTGTTATCTGGAAATTTAAACTGTCAAAATTTAAACCAAGGTTTTAATTAGTGCAGGAATTTTTCTTGTAAACACTAGAAGATTAAATAAAAAGGTCCAAGATTTGGCCTGCGGAGCGATGGCGTCTCTAGAATTTTCAAAATATTTTATCCAAATAGTAGGACATGAGACCCACATCAAATGTATATCAATTGCTATTGGCTCCAAGGAGAACACTTAAAATAATAATTTTGAAACTTGTAAAAAAAATATTTTTTGGGTGCCTCCCGGGGAAAAACAGGACTTTCAAAAGCAAGTCCTTTATTTGTATTTTTTTTGTAAATTTGATTACATTTTATTGTCTGATCTAAAATTTTGCAAAAATATCTGCGTTTGTCTTAAAGTTAGAGGTATCTGAAATATTTGCATAAGAAACTTGTTGGGTAAAAAAAAATCAACTGGCTATGGTTTTTGGAAAAGCATAGATAATTCTGGGAAATTTGGGATTTGACGATAAAATGTAATTAAATTTACGAAAAAAATACAAATAGAGATTTACTTTTGAAAATCCTATTTACCCTGTTGGAGCACTCAAAAAATGACTTTTTTTGCAAATTTCAAAATATTTTATTTATACCTTCCTTGAAGTATGGTATATACACTGCGCACCAAAATTAACGCATAATTTTAAAAATCATAATTTTAGTCGCAATGAAAAAATTTTTGGTTTTTATTTTGTTCTTTAAGGTTGGTTTTAGAACATCTGAAATAATAAACGTTTTTTTTTACGTAAAATGTATTGGAATAAGACAAATTGGCATCATAAAGAAATGACGAAATTAAACATTTTTAAAGTTTAAGAAAATTAAACTAATATCAAGTATTTCCTCCTCTGGCATTAATTACTGCTTGACAACGATCTCTCATACTAAGAATTACCGTTCTTATAAGTTCTTGATCAATTTGATCCCAAATTTCAACCAATCGCAAAAACAGTTGATCTAATGTGTTTGGTGGATTCGGTAGTTGTCGTAGTCGTCTCCCTACGATGTTCCAAACGTGTTCTATTGGGTTGAGGTCGGCCAAACCATAGCAGGAATCCCAACCTCCTGACGATATTGCTGCACAGTTCTTGCAATGTGTGGCCTGGCATTATCTTGCATAAGCATGAAGTTCTCCCCAACAAATGGTGCAAATGGCAAGACATGATCTTCTAAAATGTCTATAATGTATCTTTGTGCTGTAAGCCGCCCTCGATCTATCCAAACTAACGCTGTACGAGCCTCCAAATTAATCCCAACCATGGTGTAGTGTGAGCCGCCACCATACTGTACAGTCCCTACAATGTTACACTGTGCGTAGCGTTCCCCAGACCTTCTGTACACTCTGTTCCGCCTGTCATCAGAAAAAAGAGAGTACCTGGATTCATCGGTAAACAATATTCTTCCCCAATCTTCATTATTCCAAATAACATGTTTACGAGCAAAATGCAATCGTTGCCTTCTATGCTCTCTGGTCAATAATGGGCCAGTAGGTGCCCTTCCAGGGCGCAGGTCGTATGCGGCAAGTCTTCTTCTTATCGTATTTTAGCTAATTCTAAAATTATAACGATCCAAAAATTTGTTTTGTAGAGAAGTACTGGTAACAAACCTTTGTCTCAGTGTGCGAAGTCACAAAAACCGGTCTTGATCACGAGTGGTAACTCTTCTACGGCCTTGACCGGGTCTTCTTGAGTTACTGCCAGTTACAGTAAAACGTGTTAAAACTCTTGAAATGGTTGACCAAACCATTAAACCGTTCAGCGAGTTCAACTTGAGTGTATCCTTCTTCGCGAAGAGTAACGATTCTAATACAGTCAGATTCTGACAAATTTTGATTTTCTTGCTGCTAGTGGTTCATTTTAAGGGAAAACACTTAATACACTTGAAAAACTTTATTGACGATTCAGCAAAACGTAATCAAACCAAACGAAATTGGAATTAAAATGAAGAATTGCTATCATGTTTTTAATTTCCTTGCAAAAAATGGTAACAACATCGGCGTTTTTGCAATTTTACCGATAAATCTTTACAATATACCGGAGGTAAGAAATATGTATTATCACAAAAATCGAAACATTAAGATTATCTGATTTACCACGATTTTTAAAATTATGCGTTAATTTTGGTGCGCAGTGTATATGGTGTGGGTCCCATGTCTTACTTTTTAGAAAGGTATTTATAAAGTTTTGAAAATCTTAAAGACGCCAATGCCGCAGAGTAAATTGATGCACCTCGTGTAAAGCTGCCTATTAACAGGTCATACGGTTTTTGTTTCTGTTGCGCAACGCATAAATGTTAAGATTTCCTTTGAATTAGGATGACTAACTAAGTGATCTTTTCCAATGACTTTTAGCAGAAAACCGCGCCCACCTTATTAAACACCCAGAAAAAGGTTTTTAATTGGTGTAAAAAGTTTAAGTAGAATAGTACAATGATCGAAAATATGCCCCACGCGAGACGTAAAAACTTACAACACGAAACCACTTATTCTTGCCAATAGAGAACTTTGATCCTTAACATGTCACAAACAGTACAAATTAGTGTTGGTATCGTCAAGGAAATCAACCATTTTAAAGTGGATTACCGAAAAATTTGCGCAAGATGTGTTGATTTATTTACTGAGCTTCTTAGGCGATAAAAAATAAAGATGATTCATTCATTTAATTTTCTAGTGAATTTTTATTCAAATATATGTTTAACCACTATTTCACTTAATAAGAAAATAAAATAAATACAAAGCATAAAATTAATATGAAAGAAAATAATGTGTCATTATAATTTAAAAGTTGAAACCCCATTTTACAGTTCATTACTCACTGTTTATTATTTATTCATATGCTAATAAGCTTCTTTAACAATGGTTTAATAAAAACATTTTTATTTTGAATTTAAATCGGTTATTAGAGATAACAAGAATAAATTGGGTATATTATAAGATCCCAGAGAGGCTACAGCTGTATTCTTATGACTGACTTTTTTAAAGCATATCTCCCAATAAAGAATATGTAACTATCCAAGGAACTTAAATCGGTATTTATCATATTTTACCTTTTTTACAACCGACATATTCGGAGCGATAGGTTCGTAACACCCGTTTAAATAAATGGTGATTCTGTAAAACCACTGTTTCAAAACTGAGGAATTGGGATATTTTTCTTTAACTGTGGATCTTAACATGTTGGCCTTAATAAAAAGTCATTGAAAATAAAATAAAGTTATAACAAAACAGTCTTTTTAATGGCATCTCAGTGATAAGATAAAAAGCCCTAAAGTTGTTAACAAAATGTCCCCCTAACTAACTAAAAAAACCTCTGAAATTTGTTAATGTTACAGTAACTATAAAACTGTCAACTTTCAGGGATTTTTGATGAATGATAAGGTAATGCTTGAATTTACTCATTTTTTATCTTTCATTCATCTTAAATTATATTGACTTTGAATCAATATATTTTTTGTAAAAAAATCATTTATAATATTTAATATTTATTAATATATATTATATATAATATATATATATATATATATATATATATATATATATATATATATATATATATATATATATATATATATATATATATATATATATATATATATATATATATATATATATATAAAGGTGATTCATAAGGAAATGTCAATACTTCAGGTACGTAATCAGGGTCCAAAAATAAACATAAAAGTCTATACAAAGATGGGTCCGCAAAGCCTTCGTTTCCGAAATACAGGGTGTTAATGTTTTTATTTAATTTTTCTATTTTTAAATAAAATTATAAAACCTAGCTTATGTTTTGCTAAACATAATTTAAGAACAATAATTTTATTAAAAATTAAAATGCAAATTGTTTAATTAAACATTTTGTTTTTTTTTTTAATTTTGCTATAATAAAATCAGATGCGTCTTAATTTTTTTAATTCCAAATATCTCGAAAACGGTTGCTCATATCAACTTTTAACAGGTATACCGTTTTGACAAAAAATGATTTACAGGGCCGTACCAAAAAGTTGTGATTGTTCAAAATAGTAAAAAGACGTATAGGTGGCGCCCCCTACAATCAAGAGCCGTACTAAGACTAGATTCTAATCCGTCATACCAAAAAACCCCCGGATACCAATTTTTGCTCCAATATTTACATTATCATAGATTTTATTTAAAAAATAGAAAAATTTTATAAAAACTTTAACACCCTGTATTTCGGAAACAAAGGCCTTGCGGACCCATATTTGTATAGGCTTTTATGTTTATTTTTGGACCCTACGTACCTAAAGTATTGACATTTCCTTATGAATCACCCTGTATATACATATAGCAAAGATGGACTAAAGCGAATTTAGAAAACCGAATATCAAACCTGTAAGATAAATCTAAAATAAAAAAAATTCTATTGGTTTATTTTTTTCAGTTATTGTCGACATATCTGCAAATGAAATTTTAAAATAAATTAACTTAAACCTTGTTTTTTTTTTGTTTTTAAAGATCAGATCACTATCAAGAAGAAACGTTTCTGGGTCAAAGTCTTTTTAGTCCTACGACCATTATTGTAATACTATAAGTTCCTTGTCACGTAAAATAAAATCCTTTTAAAAATTACCGGTAGTCTGTTTTAAATCTAATCGTAACCTAACCTACTTCCTAACGACAAAAACAATGACAAAGGCACGAAAATCATCAGTTTTAAATTGTAGTTTGTTTAGAAGAAATTTGCTTTCACATTAATTGTAGAATAAATATAAACTAATATGGTAAACTTAAATTTTTTGTACTGAATTGGTATTTTTTTATTATTTATTATATATAAATTTACGAAAATTACTTAAAAAAATCAATTACAGTTCATATTATTTTAAAATTTGTGGCGATTTACATGGTTTAAGTACAAAAATGAACTCTTTGATGATAATAGACCAATGAATCCTACTTCGATGACCACGCTGATACAGTCGGAGGACCAGAAATCCTTAACAGCGAGGTTCTATTTACAATAAAATCTGCAAACACTAAAAAAGCCACCGGACCTCCAACATCCGGACATCCCAACGGAGCTGTTACAAATGATCGAAGAGGAAAACGTTGGAATCTTGGTCAAACTGTTTAATGCGGTGTACACGACTGGAGACATACCAAAAGATTGGCTGAAATCCGTATTCATTCCAATTCCAAAAAAAAAACAACGAGCAAAACGATGCAGTGAATACAGACTAATAACCCTTATAAGCCACACCTTGAAGGTCTTTCTCAAAATTATTCACGGGAGAATAAGATCCAAATGTGAGGCGGATTTGGATGAAACCCAGTTTGGTTTTAAAAATGCTTTGAGATTTAGAGAGGCACTGTTTGCTCTGAACATACTACTACAAGAATGTCGTGACCAGCGCAAGAACGTTTTTGTCTGTTTCGTTGATTACGAGAAGGCCTTCGATAGAGTAAGAACATGGAGGTAGACAAGAGGGATCGAAAATTTATACTGGAGACAAAAAGCAGCAGTACGACTTAACGGAAAGCTTACGGAAGAAAGCCAAATTCTACGAGGCGTCAGACAGGGCTGCATACTGTCACCACTACTCTTTAACATATATTGGGACAAAATCTTTAAACAGGCTATACAAGAACTAGAAATGGGAGTACAAATTAATAGAGAATATATAAATACGATTCGATATGCCGACGACACTGTTATCCTGAGTGATAAACTGGAAGACCTGCAACATCTATTAAACTGTGTAAATGCAGAAGGACAAAGAATGGGGCTCAACATGAATATCAACAAGACAAAATTTATGGTCTTCAGTCGACAACCACATCTTGATGCTGCACTACAGATTGATATGAAAAATATAATCAGAGTAACCCAGTTTAAATACCTTGGATGTTATATCACCGAGCGTCTAAATCCAGATAAAGAAATAAGATGTAGAATAGAGGCCGCCCGAACAACATTCCAAAAAATGAAACCACTATTCTGCAATGATAATCTGAATCTAAAAATACGGCAGAGAATGGTAAAATCCTACATATGGTCAGTGTTGCTGTACGGGGCAGAGATCTGGACAATTAAAGCCGCTACAGTTAATCGGTTAGAAGCATTCGAGATGTGGTTGCACCGACGAATGCTGAGAATACCCTGGACAGCTATGCAGAGCAACGAAATGGTGCTAAACAGGGCCGACGCAACACGTATGCTACTGAATACAGTTAAGTGCAGGAAAATCTCGTATCTTGGACATATCCTTAGAGGAGAGCGCTACAGAATTCTACAGCTGATTATGATGGGAAAAGTGGAAGGACGTAGAAGAGTAGGAAGAAAGCAGTCTTACTGGCTGAGGAACATCTGTGAATGGACCGGCATACGCAGCTCAGAGGAACTATTCCGATTGGCGCAGAATCGAGAAAGACTTGCCCAAGTAATTGCCGACGTCAGGGGGACCTGATATGGCACTTGAAGAAGGCGATTTAAAACTTGTTGCCCCATTACTTGAACTTTAGCTGGGTTATACAAATTTTTGCTGCTTTATATGTGAATGAGATAGTTAAAACAAAACAAACCATTATAATAAAAAAATATGGCCTACACCTGCATCCTTAATTCAATGACAACAAAATGCAAAAATGTATTGCATATCAAATTAGGAGTGAACAAAAATTTGGTAAAAGGGATAGTTCGCAATGGGAGTGGATTTAATCAGACCTGACTAGCAAAGTACCTACCATAACTAAAGTGTCTTTAAAAACCGATCAAATAGCATAATTTGAAACCATAGATAAACTATAGGTACCATATCTCTAAAAAAACTTACCACAAGTATCTCTTTCCTACCAAGGTAAGTTCGTCTACCCTCAAGAGCTTAAATAAGGTACTTGAAATAAAACCTGCTGATAACTTTATTGGAAAAAAGGTCTGTACTTATATTTGTTTTATTACTCTGTTATAATGTTATTTACCTTTATAAAGTAATTGTTCTATAATTGATCGGTGCATCTGATTTTATTTATCGAACCCATAAATTAACGACTGATTTTATCACGCAAGAAACAATGTTTCAAAATAGAAACTTCTAGTTCTTTAAAAATACTTACTCATACACAATAAATATAAAAATTGCACTTCATTAAAAACTAACTTTCTACGAACAATATTGACTCGTACTGCTAATAATAATAATTTTAATAATCTTAAATTATTTATTCGTGCCGAAGTAGTTCATCCATCCGTTTAAAAACCAGCTGTTATAATTTCACTTTTACTACTACAATAATTTTGTCAGCTTATTCAGTGATAATATCGCCTCATTACTAAACGATTTTTAGGATTATTATTTTTATTTTGAATACGAATTCACTTTTGTTTTGCAGGAAAGAAACACTTTCTCATATTTATGTGGCTTTTGTAGTAGGTATTTTTTAGAGAGTTATTAAGTTTTTGCCACTGCGTAAATAAGGCGACTTTTTTTTAATGCATTTATCTTTGAAAGCATGGTGAATGGTAATCTTTCGTAATATGACGAGGTTGCAGAGATTGATTAAGTGATTTAGTCAATACAAATTTTTATCTATACTATAGCTACAAATGGCTGTTTATTGAGTAGTCCTTCTTGATCGCCAGCTTTCTTAGTTTTTTGCCTTGTTCTCCATTATGTAAATGTGCAGAGTAGTTTTTATTCCTATTAGACATGAACAAAAAATATAAATCTTTTCATTTTTTTTCAGGGTATAAAATTATTATGATCAAAGTATTAAAATTTTTAAAACTTTTATGAAGTGATCTTGTTAAGTTTGTATGTATATAAGAAGGGCTTCACGAAGCGAAAAATGTATACGACATTTTTTTTTAATGCGCAATGAAGACTAAAGATCAAAACAGTTTTGTTAATTAACATTTTCTTGAACTTGTTGGAAAATTAACTTTAAGTTAAATTTTCAACGAAAATAATTTCTTTGAAGTGTTCTAAATAGACCATTTTTTTGTAAATTTTTAATTAATATTTTAAGCGCTAAATTAAAATTATAAATAATGGAGATAGAGTTCCGGGAGTCGGGAGTTTTTTTTTAATTTCCTCCTCTTTAGGGATCTTTTTTTTAAATTTCTAAATTATTAATAGTTTATGAGATATCGGCAAAAAACGAAATACATTTTTTTCATCTTTAATTGTTTATAACTTTTTCAATTTTTTATGTGCTAATAAAGGATTTCGATACATTTGTCTAGACATTATTCCGGATCGAATGACTTATCGCACGTATTTTTAGGAGCAGTATCTCTATTTTTCACTCATTTTCACCTATTGCTTAGACATCACTACCTGTAAAACACACAAGTATATCATCTACATATCTAAAACAAAAGCTTTTGCATTCTATACCTATAGTTACAAGCATATCCCTCTTAAACACTGCTATGGTTTCCGAACTAGCAATTTATTTTATTGTATGTGAACCTGGCACCCGCCCAAAACAATATATAGTGTGGTTGCTCACAATCAAAAGGTATTATATAGCAAACAGTTTTGAACCAATTTAAAGTTGACCATGTATATATTTTGTAATTATCAATTAAAAACTATTATTACTTTTATAATTTATTAATAATCATTTACAATATAAATAATTATTATTTATTATAATTTTCCAATTAACTAGTTGGCCCAATTGTTAGTATATTATATTTAATTATTAGACTATAAAAATGTTTTCGACCTTCTTTTCGCTATGTGCTGCTTTATATATCCGAAATATAAAAAAATTGATTAAACTATAGAAAGCGTAACCTTTTAATAAATAATAAATAAACATGTGGAATGCATACCCTGACGGAATCTTTCCACCCCAATAATACTTTTAAGTTATTTATTTTTTTTATAAATTATGTTTCCTTTTTTTACCTATGTATATTAGGAAAGAATATTTCTTTTTGTCTAAATTTTTTACAACTTTAATTTTCTTTGCTAAAAAGTAGGCAGCAAAATAATGAATATAAGTACAAGCTGTTACTTAAACAAGCTCTTTCATGAAAATTAATCGGCTGTCTTGGTAAGATAATTCGTCCTAGAGCACTGTAGTACTTAAAGACGATTCAGTTTTGAGTTTGGTTAACTACTTGCAGAGGTCGTAGCGTTCGTATTTTATAATAATTATGTTGTGTCAATGTTTACAGTTTACTTATAGTTACCATATTATATAACACGGCTGGGAAACTGTATCACCTTGTATTATAAGGGGACTATTTCAACACCCAGTATACAGCGGATTAGCAACTCGTGTAACTTGTTATGTACATACCTCCTCCCCCCACGGGGAGGCCAATTACTGACCTCTACCTCCGAACACTAGAGCCCGAAATACCTTTGACCTTCGGAACGGTAGTCTGTTTTAATAGATTTCTGCTGATTACTGATTATTTTAAAATTTTGCTTTACATCTGGGTAAAAGTTAATGCACAAAAACTAGAATTATGCTGATTATTTTAATCAATTAAATATTACTAAAAATGCTTAGTGCTTTGTAATCCTTTTTCCTAAATTTTACTAAAACTTGATACACATAATCAAAATTACAAAAGTGGGTGCTTTTTATTGGCGTAGACATGGTTAAGGCGCAGGGCTGTCCATATAAAATCATATTATTCAAAAAAAAATATATATATATATATATATATATATATATATATATATATATATATATATATATATATATATATATAATATAAATAAGATAAAATATTTAAACAAATTTATAAGCCCAAGTGTGACAGATAGTGTACATAGGCTTAGCAGAGAGAAAAAAAAGCGCTTATTTGAGAAAAAAAAAATTACCTAAATTTAAAAAACAAATTGATTTTGGGGGGAAGGGGATTGTAGCCATCTATTGTACAGGGTGTCCGGCTTTCGTTATAATTGCAGGGTATCTCGGTTATTATTAGAGCGATAGAGTTGATGTAGTTGCGATGTGTCTCTGCTTTTTGATGAAACGAAAGATGACACTAAAAAAATTTTCAGGGCTCTCTTCATGTGTGACATATAGAACTTTTTTTCCATTTTTCCCCCTCCCCCCTGGTATTTTAGTTATGTAACTTACAACAAAACTAACAACTGATATAAGTAGGCATTTTAACGTAAAATCTAGTAGTGTTAGTTTTTTTAAATTTTCATATTTTTTGAAATATGAATCAAACATTTGATATTTCTTATGGAACATCCTGTATGTTTTAAATCATTAAATTATGTCTGAAAAAAGATTTTCAAAAATATATAATATTAATAGTTTTTTTTTTACATTTTTAGTCCATAAATTCAAACTTTTCAAATTTAAACCCTAATTTTGCATATTATGCCGGGTTTATATAATCTCGACTTAACTAATATTTATTAAAAAAAAAAGAAAAAAAAAAATGGTTTTCCATTTTTATTAATTTATTCGTTTTAATTACTAAAATGTCCGTTATTCCATGGCTATAACTAAAATGGCGTATTTTTAAATTAAAAGTCGCTTAAATCGAACTTTCTTTAAAAAAGTTTTTAGTTTATGCCTTAATTCTGTTTTTTATTGTATTAAATTTTATATCAAATTTAAAACCTAACCTTTCAAAATTAAAGTGCAAAAACCAGTTACTTATTCAGCTGTTTAAAATATAATTCAAACAGCAGTCCATTATGTTCTATGCATTGATTACACACTGTTCCAATTCTGCGTAATGCATTTATTAATATTAATGGACGGCCTTCCAAATGTCTAAATTCTTGTTCTGTGGCATTCCGAAGTTCTTGAATGTTGAGTACGATATTTATTTTCCAAATAAACCCAAAAGGATAAATCCAGATAAATAATTGCAGCCTAGTTTATGAGAAAAAAGGTATTTTAATAATATATGAATAATAAATTTATTATAGAATGTAAAAAATAGGTTTTTTTATTTACCGTTGCGGTTGCTCCATCTTGCGGGAGTTTTATAAACTTGAAAATAGTTTCCAGCTATTTCTCTTGATCACTTTAACTAAAAATATTTTTTCTCTAGCGCTGTGTGGTAAATAGTTTCTGAGATACAGCCGGCGTCCTTTCTTATTTGGACTCCCGGTACACATAAATCGTTTCAAAAAGAATTAGTAAAATGGAAGTACCCGAATAAACATTAATAATTACCATATAAAAACTAAATAAGATGCTAAAAATGGCCGCCATTAGCCATAATAAGAGATTATTTTTTTCCCGTCTGTGATTAATAATAAATCATACTATGAGTTTTTTTAATAAGCTCTATGACTACAATTTTAATACATTTTCATTAAAATACCTTTTTTCCTCTAAATTATTTTAAATTGATAATTGTGATGACGTTGGAGGCCACCTTATAGGGCCATGGTTCCCGATCCAATAACTTGGAAAATTATGATCCATATATGCTTTCATTATTTGTCCATTATGCGCTTAGGTACTGTCTAGCTAAAAATGATACTGATTTAACTGGGCTAACGGTAAATCATCGAATAATTCAGCTAAATTATTCGCTGTTAAAATTTCATCATAAATATGAAATTTAAATTTAAATCCTAGAATAAACAAGCCAGGCTGAAACCAAATCCACCTTGTTTCTTTCTAAGAAAAATGTGTTGATTTTCTCTTGACTGCCAATTTGTCTGCACTGCTGATAAAAGCGCCGTCCGACCGTATTATTTTTTTGTAAAAATTATTATCGATATTGAAATTTTAAAGGTATCAGTGACAAAAATTAATCGTCGCTCCACATCCCCAGGATTCGGGTGTTCCGACACAAAGAGAAAAACATTTATAAAATCCCTGTTGCCTCGATTATCTGTTATAGTACATCCCACAATAATTCGTTGATTTTTCGACCGCAATAAAATTTAAATGACAACCCTTAGTGGTAAACCCAGCCATAAATAACTATTGTGTACTGACAAATATCTATTGTGTAGGCACCGCACCTTTTGAAAGGGTACAGGTCCTGATTACCTACTAATATCAATAGCTTAGGTTAGCTATTTTGGATGCTCAATAACACACACGAAAATACCTTGACAAACTCCATGATTGATGAACTAAGATGAAAAGACTCTGCTTTATATCAAACACATGCAATTTTCCTTTAACCTACATAATATACCAAAAAGTAGGTACAATAATAAATAAAAGAAATTTTAAGTCCGGACCTACATGCGGGTACCCAAAGTATATTGAGTTTTACGACTAACAGTAGCAGGTAAAACGAGAAATCAACGAATTATTGTGGAATGTACTGTAGAGACAAAATTTTAGATCTGCCGTTAATGTAGGCCATCAAGCGCATATGATCCCTTTAAATTAGGACTAGCTATTACTTTTGAGATGGTTCGGCACTGAAAATTATAGAGCTTTTAGACAAAGGTTTATTTATAATTTAAATTTTTCGAGTTTAATATCATTAGTGGGACTTTAAATGCTTCTTCAATCGATCGGAAATACTTCAGGATCATCATCATCATATCATTTTATAATCTAAAATTTAGCAAAAATAAAATGTTCTGATTTACCGACAATAGAATGTCCACTACGAGAATATTTATTTAAGCCATAGAATCACTCAGTCATTGGAAGAAAACGCCAACACTACTAAAATTAATCAATTCTTCTCACGCTCTCTTTGTAAATTTACATTTCCTTGTACCACGCCTCTATTAAACCATAAGTAGTTAATTAATAACAAATTGTTATTAGTTCTGTTTAGTAATAGTTATTTACCTAACAAGTGCGGAAAGTGATACTTTTCCGCACGCGACGGCAGTTACCCGAACGACGCGAAGCGGGGTTCGGGTAAGCCGTCAAGGGTGGAAAAGACACTTTCCGTACGTGTTAGGTACAACATTTTTTCTACGAGTGTGTGGAAAAAGTCAAACTAAACAACCATTAGATAATATTTATTTTTACCATTACTACTTATTATTATTAACAACATTAACGGGAAAAGAACAGTTGGTAGCATTTTGCATATGAATCGCAGAGGCAAGTTGTTGTGGGTAAGTTGCGGAGTTGGAGATTGCCGTTGAGGTGCAATTGAACCGGTCGTCGTTACAGGTAACAGAGACACATTGTTGCTTGCTAGAAGACGGTACAATGGGCCTTGAGTGCGTTTTGCTGTGTTGAAAGGTAGATGAATTTTGGGATAATATTTTGTTTGATAAGTCCTTCTTGAAACTTGTAGAGCTTTCTAGGTAGCCTTCTGCAACAGATGATGACTTCCAACCTCCAAGTCTTTTAATATTCGTTATGCCTTCACCAGACTTAGCTAACATTGTAGCTGAGGAACGGCGAAAGCTATGTTCCGTGTAAAGTTCTGGGTTTGGAAGACGTAAATAGGCAGCTATTTCAGAGGGCATCTTGCCAAAAGTATTTATTCCTATGCACTGGACAGTACAAACCAATTTTTTGTAATTAACAAAAAATCTTCTGTGTGGTGTTTCGGGCTTTCGTAAACTGGAATACTTTCTATACAAAGCTAGATATTTTCCATTTTCAATTTCCTCGGAAATGACAAAACTTCGGCTAGAATGGTTTTTGGAGTCTGGAATATTTACAACTAAAAGATTTCCCTTATCGTCAATATCATCAATGCTAATTTTCATCAATTCTTCTCGACGACACGCACCAGCTAGTCCGAAAATTGCACCTACCTTCATCGCTAGATAGACATCATTTGGAGCATCATTAATAAATTTTGCTATTTCATCTTTCGAGAAAATTTTGGCCACATTTTGCTTCTTCAAAAATGATGTAACTTTAAAATATTTCCTTAAATCCATGTTCTTTTCGATCTTAATGACACTTTTTAACATGGAATACCTTGACCATAAGGTATTGGGTTTACATGCCATCAAAACTTCTTCTTTCATACTTTTGATTTTTTTCTCGCCACACCAGCTTGTAAATGCTGTATATTCTTTCTCGTACCTGTGCCTCGTCTTGGACGGCAACAAATCTAAATTTGCTATTTCGGCTGCTTTGAGAATGGATTCAGGTAATTCCTCGTCAGAAAACTCCATGGGAAACGTTTTTTATTCAAAATCGACGATACTGATCAGAATGTACTAAAGACACTTTAAATTATCGATGACTTTTAATGACTGATCTTTTATAATATGGACACCGGCACCGGTCAAAACTAAAAATCTGACAAGCAAGTTTAATATATACCAGGATGTTTGAAACAATGTTTTTAAAACAATATTAATTTTTAGTGAATATTTCGTTGATTTTACACCTAATTTGTACAAATAAAATAATACTATGCCAATAATAGAATTATACTAAGTCAAACTTCAGAATTAAAAACATTTTAAGTACCTGTTTAAGTAGGAAATTTGCAAGGGTTTACTTTTCCGCACTAGTGCGAAAAGTGATTATTTTCCGCACTAGTGCGGAAAAGTGACACTTTCCAAACTAAATTGCGTGCGAAAAAGTGCTGCTTTCCACACGCTAGTAGAAAAAATACTTTAAAATGTTTATATTAAAAAAAAATTAAAAACTGCTCCGGAATCGGCTAGTGCTTTAAAACAAATTTAAATAATCCTTGTAGATATGGTCTACTTAAATAATAATAAGCTCTTCACTTACGTGTTCTGTTATTAAATGGTACTTAAAAACACAACCTTATAAACTTTTAATGAAGTGTGTTACGAAATATGAAACTAAGTAGGTTAAAAACTCTTTAGTCCGGTACAATGTACCAACGGTATTGCATAGAACCACATACATAATAACGCAATGGGTTAAAAAACTTTAGTCATAAGGAATAGTACTGGTTGCAAAGGTCAGAGTACCAACTTCACTTCGTGGGTTTAATGCAATTTATTTGCAAATCATGAAGATCGATTTTCTTACATCATGATTATAAAACTGTTGCATTTGCCTTTCTTCGTGATTTACCCGTTTTATTAACTTTAACTTTTTTTCATATAAGCATACACTTTTATCAAGATTTAAAAAATTTATTGATTATAATTTATTTACTTTTTTCAAAACATGATACACATTTACTCAAAAAATAAAGCGGTATTCCAATATAAACTCTACATTAGAGGTTCCCAAACTTTTTTACACTACGCCCCCTCCTGTTAAAATAAAAACTTTTCATGACCCCCTTTACAGTAAATTTTGTGGGTATGTAAAAAAACAAGTATTACATTCAAAACAAAACATGTTACTTTTACTATCACAAAAAACAACATTTTATGGCTCAATTTAATGAAATACTGTTAAGAAAAAAACATCAACAAAAAGAACATAAGCTAGTAAGATGGGTGGGCTTGCATTTTCTTTCTAGTAAACCTTGTCCTGGTTGTGTTTTAATAAGTGCACAACGTAAGTCACTAGCAACATCAAGTTTATTCCGGTACTTAGTCTTGATTGCAACGAGGGTTGAAAATGCCTTTTCAGACAAGTAGGTACTCGAAAAAGGCAAATATCATCTAATAGCTGCCTGTGATACATTAGCTTACACTTTAAAATATTTGATCCAAAATGATGACTTGTCCATTTTGTCAAAATCATATTTGGCAGGGAAATTATGCTCTCCAAACCTTCTTCTTGCATGCTTCCAACAGGCAGTCGATGTTGATATTGATTAGGTCTGTTGATAATCTGTAAATACTCTCATCAGAGTCTGGGAGTGTTTCCTGAACTCTTACTAACTTCTCCAAATAGTTTGATATTAGGCTTTACAATTATTATCCTTCAAAAACCTTCTCAAACTAGGAGTCTTGTGAGATTGACATTACTTTGCAAAATTTAAATAATTGCAGGGGTTTCCTGATATTTCCATCTACAAATCTGCAACTTCTGATGATGATGATGATGAGTCATTATATTTGTTTTCCCACCACGCGCTTGGAGTCAAAACCGAGTACGTCACACTAAGTAATTCTTTTTAAGGTATTAAATATTAATTAAAAAACTTATAAAAATTATGGTGTATTCAGAACACTTTAAACTATTTATTCATGTTAAAAATTTAACTTAAAGTTAATTTTGCAACAAGTTAGACAATTGTTAATTAACAAAATTGTTTCGAAATTTTCTCTTATTGTACTAAAAAAATGTTTAATTAATTGTCGTAAAATAAAAAATTGATACATATACTCGAATGAACAACAAAAAATAGCTATTTAGTAAATTTTCCACTTAAAATTGGCTAAGAAATGTTTTTTTTATTATTTTAAGGTGAAAAATTCTTGTGTTGCTTCTATTTTTTAATAGAAATTTTAACAGCTATGACGTCCATTTTGTTTTTTCAACAATAAATCATTTTTAAATTGGTAAAAACAAAAATGATAATTATTTTAAAAATAACTGGCATCTTTTATTTGTACACTATAAATTTACAAACCTTTTATTGATGCTTCTTGAAATGTAAGAATATCAATTATAATAAGATGCGTTTATTCAGAATTTAGAGAAAAAAATTAAGTAAACCTAAAATATAAAAAAATGAAATAGCGAATACAGAACTAAATTAGGCTTTTATTTATCTTATCACATTGCTGCTTAATCGACGTTATTCCAAATATTAAAGGCAAACTGACAGAAGGCTAGAAAACGTCCCAAATAATCTACAACAGAAGATACCTTTTTAATATGTATAATACTTTTGAACGCTTTTTAAATAAAACAACTAGGCACAAAGATTTTAAAATATTTTTTCTATTGATGATAATTTGTATTTTAAGCTCTTTATACTCGTAGTTATTACTTAAGTATAAATCTGTGGGACGCAACTACTTTTAGGTCTTGCTATAAACTTTTAACAACTTATTTGTAAATGAAAAGTTGGCGACAAAATTATTGGTTTACTTTACAGCAAAAACCCGTTACGAAGTTACGAAATATAATTATTATGCACATACCTAAAACCGCTGGCGACAATGGGAATAATGCTACGGTTCCAGTTTTATCGTTCATGGTCGTCTACCCCTCCTGGCGTTGCGTGGTCATTTGTTTATTTCTGTAGAACTTCTTATTATTATTAGTAAATATTAACAAGAGCAGTGATTTATTTTCGAGATAAATAAATGGTAATCTAATTTTGGAAAAAAACGACAGACGTTCCAAAAAAGCAGTTAAAGAACCAAAATGTAGCTAAAGAAAGCAAAAATCAGTCATCACACAATAAGATTTTTGGCTAAATAAATTTAATAAAAAATGTGTCTCATATAAATACATATTATTGCATACATATAGAAAATTGTTCATTATATCTTAACTAACCGTTTAAAAATGTCATTGTTTTGGTATTTTTAGTTCACACATTTTTGCAGGATTTACTGATTTGCAAAGCCTCGAGGTCAACTTACATTAAAATTATTTTAAAACCAAAAAATATATCATTTTTTTCAGAATCTGTGTGCCGCGAAAGTCAATCAAAATTATGAATATTAAGAAAAATTTAAGCTGAACGTCAAACATTGCAATGAAGATCAAAAGGTATCCCGGTAAGGCAGTAGTTAACGACCCAGCATGGCTCGAAATGGATATTCCCAATCATGCCAGAGGTCAGCTTTATGAGGCCAACTGGATAGACACCCAAAAAAACCTATCTAACGTTAGTTCCTCCTCTAACTCATGGGATAAGTATAGCACTAAAAGTGATGGAACTGTTTCTTCCAGACTAGGGCAGTACCAAAATCTTCTTGAAGAAATTCGCAAAGATAACAATGAGGATTTATATGCAGTTCCCAAAAAGTTAAAAGGGACGGATAGTATTCGCCTTAAGTACCATAGTGATAAAATATTATCCAGAATCAACTCTAAAAGTAAGGAAAATGGAGAAGAACCAATTGAGAGATACTTTTTACCATCCCAAAAGATACAAAGGGAGCAAAGTTTTACGAAAGAAAAAAGTACCCCAGTTCCTAAACCTAGAGTAAAGATTCCTGTTCAAAACGGCGAGCAAGAAAAATTTAAGTCAGTATTAGAAGATCTACAAAGACAAATGAAAAAAAGCGTACGTTTTGATGAGGTTAGTACCGATATAGATCAAGAAATTGAAAGAAGAGATCATTTGGACGAGGAGAATGTAGTAAGAGTCATTGTAAATCCCACGCATGAACTTCTAGAAAAAATAGATCAAAATAAAAATAGAGAATCTTTAACGGATGGTAGAATAAGCGAATGGGTAGACACTCAAAATCAGTTTCTTGTAGATCAAGTTAGTAACACAGCAGGCAAAGATTTAATTAGAAATGATAGTGGCTATTACGAGCACACCAAGAAGATACGTCAAAGACTGCCACCAAAACAAATATATCCTTCATCTTCATCTAGTGATTCAAGTGTAGTTGAAAGTGAGGCAGTTGAAAACATGTCGGTGGTTAACGACCTAGATAGTGGTCCAAAAGTGGAAGAAGAAGAAGCAGACGATGAAATTTATAACTATAACGAGGTTTACAGCCTTTATAAAGAGGGCGCAAATTTTACATACGTTTCTTCACCTGAAAAAACTTTGAAATCAAACACGAGGACTAAAAAGACATCTCCTACCTCTCCGTTGAGGAGAGTGTGTGAGTCCAACAATGATTTCTTGATTCCGCGACCCAAGTTGATAGTGCCGGTACATACATATGCGGTAAGAAGAAGGAGAACTGGTAATTTGAAAAAGCGCAATAGTTGTGAATCTGAGGAGTGTAGTTATATATCTGGTGGTACTAGGAAAAAAGAAATAGATGTTAGGAGTGGAGTAGAAAACAAAGGTATGTTTAAGAAAAACCATTAGCTAAGATTAGGTTAGGTAGAACATCCTTTAACATGTTTATGTAATTAAATATTATACATTTTTACCATTCCGTTTTTTTTGGTTGAACAGGTATTAAATAATTTATTGCACTTTTAATAATGGGTAATTACTTTCACAGTTTGGCGACACCAGTTCTGACTGATAAAATTTATTATGTACCACCTGGTAAGCGAAACTGACATGATTTAATCATTTTGTATGCATAATAATATAAATTTGATTCTAAATCTCATACAATTTTGTTTATTTTTTAATAATATTAAAGCTTATAACTGGTTCATAAGTGTCTACGTAGTTGGTAGAATCATTAGGGTAATGGTAATAATAAAGATAATGATATACTACAATTTTATTATATCTATGTCTAAACCGACGGTAGTTAAGTCATGGTTTTTTTAACATTAAACCTTCAGTTTACAAGACAGTACCAATGACCTTGTATGTATGTTGGGGTACGACAAAGTTTCTTCACAAAATCCACAAAAAATAAAATAAAAATTTTCAAAAATTATATACGCTTTAATAATGAAGGTATTTTTTAAGAAATGTGATTTTAATTTTAAATCCTAGTTAAAGTCTTAATGTATGAAACAATGTTGATTTCTCAAAATTGTTTATGCCCAGTTAAACTGTCTTTGTCTTAAACAGAACTTAAAAGGTTAAATTAGATTATTGAACATATGTGCAGATAAACTTACTCCTAGTTTATAACTGACTTCAATAAAAAAAGGGATACTTAATTTGTTACCGTATATTTAGGAATAATTTATGTATAAGATCGACTGTTTTACAGTGGCTACAAAATTCTAAATTATTTTTGTTTCGTAATGTTGCGTGCAATTTAACAAAATTTGGTTTAATTAAAACCACAATAGGATTGCCTAGAAATTTTTTATTTTACGGTTTCTATTTAGATACGAGGGGCTTATACGTCATAATTCTGGTTAAAAGTAAGTCTTAAATGGTTTTCGGGGAATTCGTATTATTTAAATTATAATTTTTATGTTTTTTAACTAAAGAAATTCACGTCGCTGTTTAGGTTGCTGCCGATTTTTAAAATTTGTCTTATTTTAGTTCAAAATCTGTATTGTGGAATTTCAAAGAAGAACATCATAAATTCTTCCCAACATTTTACAGTTTCATCAGAACTTTTAGTAGTATAATATCTTTAATATATAATAATTTAATAAAAATTGTTAAAAATTTATGAAAAATATTAATTGATTGTCTTTATTTCACAAGTTAGCTGAAGTTCAGTATACAAAATTTTAAATGGGAAAAATGAGCAGAGAGTAAACTAGATTTTGATTGTCTTTTTTTAATAAAGGTTTCTACTAAAGGTACTGTTTCGGATAAATAAGATATTGAGTGAAATTTGTTTCTTATGCTGTGTTGGAGGCAGTTGGATCCTTAAGGGCGTTTTTTTACGGTAGTTCTGTAAAAAGGGCCAAACTGCGATAGTTGTTAATGATACTCGTATATATGGATGTTTTCGTTTAAAGGTATTATGACTGTCTGACTAGAAAATTGCTTAGTAGTCTACTACTGTATTGATAGCCAACAAAAATGATAAATTAAATGTAAAATTATAACTGTCAGATGAATAAAACAACTATTACTTGGAACTGATCAGTTATTTTGAATTCACAATCGGCACACCATTGTATTTATAATTTAGTAGAACATTATAAATACGTCTAGATAATTTTAAACAAAAAGTTACATCATAATCTTACAGCAAATTTAAGTGTTTTAACTTTTAAGCTCGGGACCGAATTTTTATAAATCTTCTACCTTAAAGACAAGCAGTTAAAAACACTTAGGTTCTTTTAATTTTGACTTTTTGAGGTACATCCAGACCTAAACATTTACAGCAAACGAACAAGTCGAACAGAATAGCCTGAACAAAAGTCGCTTAATCTGGACGTGTCTATGAGTCGAATAGAACACGCCAAATATTTTCGGGAGCCTCTTGGTAAAAAAAGAAATTTGCTCAAAAAGTAATGTCTTCGGATACAAGTATTTAGTCTTTTACTATTCATTCGGAAGATTTTATGATTTGAGACGTTTTTAAAACCAACAAAAAACTTTCAAAAAATATTGTTTATATATTGCACCGTAAAAACCACCAAATCTACAGTGACTTTGATTTCAGCAACAGAAGTTCTAGTATTAACCTATAATAATACGGAATATTGAATGAATAGTCAGTAAATTCCAGTTTATTTGTAAAATTTTACCAATTTAGAAATTTGAGTGTGCAATTTAATAGAATTTGGTGAATTTACAAATTAGTTTATTAAAACAAGTCTCTTATAGCTTGAATTTAGTGTCTTGGTTTGGACTTGTATTATTAAATTCATAATTTGTTTATTAACAAAATTCGTTTGGTTCGATTTAAAATTGCAATCAAAATCTGTTAATAGAAGTAATAAAGATTACACAATTTTTTTCAAATTTGGAATCAAATTTATTCATAAAATTTCTAAATTATGAAAAAGTGTCATTTACAATTTGCCTCAGCAGTATCTTTGGGAGTAATGAGCAGAGAGCAGAATTCTTTTAAATTTAAACTAAAAGTTCGTCATACTTGTTTTTTTTCTGTAAAAGCGGCCAAATGTATTTTAATATACGTAAAGACTGTTTTCTTAAAGTAAGATTTATAAAAAGTTGTGTAATTTTGTAGAACAAAATGTATTGAAAATTATAACAGTCAGTGTATTTCTTGAATCATTATTTGCCAAATGCACACTGTATTTATATTTTGTGACTTTAAATTAATCATTTTAAACATTCCATAAATACGCAAATTAAATTTCATGGGACCGATTGTTAGTAAATTCATAAACACAGTTAACACTGTTCTTTAGACTGGTTCAGACCTAACACAAGTAAAATATACAAAGCTTAATTGAATTTTCTGGTAATAGAAAAAATATTTTCAGCCTTGGTAATAAGACAATTTCTAGTATACCTTAGTCTGTCGATTTCGAGATTTATTGGCGCTCAAATTGCTACTGTTCCTACACTTCAAACACAAATTGTTTACTGCACCAAAAACCACCCAAATCTACAGTACTATTGCGCACCAGAAGGTTCTTATACTTATAACTTCAATACTCTGTAATTTAATAAACTTTCCATTTTATTTTAAACATTTACAAATACAAATATTCATGGAGGTGCAAAATAACCATTGAATTTGGCGTGAAATGATTTACAGCAATTAATAGTTCTGGTTAGTTAAATAAATATTTTTCTAATATAGGAACTTTACCTGTAGGCGCCTTTCTGGTGCCGCACCTACCTTGGACGACAAAATACAGCCATTAATATTTTTTGAAGTTTAACCAAACGGTTAAAGGCGTGTTTACACCAAAGTTGACAAAAGATTGTTTGTAGAAAAGTAAAAGTTGTCAACTAAAAGTTGCTTTTCTCAAATTAGAGCAACAAGAAAGATTTTTGTAAAAACTAAAAGTTGCTTTTCTAAATTTAAAAAAACAAGTGGAAAGCTTGTTTCCAAAGAATTGGCGCAAAAGGTTTAGGCAGTAGTTCTCCAGTTCTCCACTAGTTTTCTACAAGTTGCGTGGGCAAAGCTCGAAGCAACAAATCTTCCACTTTTAGTTGTCAAAATTTAGTGGAAGATTTGTCTCTCCACAAGTGGAAGACAGAAAAAATTGCTGTATTTTGTAGAAAAAGCAACAAATTGCGGCAACTTGTGGAAAATTTAGTGGAAGACTTTGGTGTAAACGCGGCTTAATGGATAGGTTTGTCCCAAATATTTAGATCCTATACATAGATAGTTACTCAAATGCGACTAGTGCGAAATTAATATTATTATAATTCGAGTAATAATACAAATCTACATTAGGACACCAAGATAGTGCGCAATTTATACACGTCCGCCTTTGCGACGTTCGCTACAAATTGAATTTTTACAAAACTTAATTTTGTATATTACTTCTCTTGGATATTTTAAATAAATTAGTTAAAAACCTTTATGTTACTGCCAGACGATTTGTACTAAGTATCCCTCTGCGAAATTTAATATCTTCCTTAATAAAAATTGGTCCTATCAATTGTAATGTTCATTTTCTTCAATAACAATTTTTTGTGCCAGTGCCTATTGTGTATTCATATGCCGTTGCCGTTCTCGATTTTTTGTTTTCATCAATTTACAGAACCCCAGAAAAGCACATTCTGCTAAAACCAGATCTATTTTTGCATTAAAGAAAAAACACCCGAACAATAGAACGCGAAAAACAAAGAAAACAAGCAGAAGTTTTTGAAAAATATGCGATGTTTTCGCCGAATACATTTCCTCTGTTCTGCTAGTTTAAACTAGGGATGCTGCGGATGCGGATGTTGATGCAGATATGGAGCTTGTTTTTTAAAGAAATTAATGCTCCAATCCTCCACTAAGTAATTAGATTGGTAATAAAATTATTAAATTATTACTACTACTTTTGCTATTTTACTTCTGCACCCTTATAGTTTCTTGTAAAAAAAAAATCCGCAACATCCTTAGTTTACACTAAAATGTTCAAATGTGGATGTAGATTTAAAGTAGGTTGTTTAAAAAGTAAAATAAAATTACAACTTAACTTACAAAGAAATTGTTATTGGTTGTGTTTAAGAGACGAATGTGGCGCTGACTTTAACAAGTCTAAATTTCAGGATTTTATACAGCACCTTAGTGCTGAGAGTTTTAAACCATACAAAATATTACTTTTTATCTCTCGAATGCCGAAACATTAAACGTCATGTTTCGGCATTAGAGAGTAAAAAGTAATATTTTGTATAATATAAGAAATTGAACGTACATAATGTTTTCTTAAAAAAACATCCTTGTGAGGCAACAGGTGTACAACTAACAATTATTCTTTGTTAACGTTTTAATAAAGAAAAATGAACTAAAAGAACATGTAGTGGTGAGATAGGCCTTATATCATCGTGAGTAAAAATATAATAGTATGGTTGCACCAGGTGTTGTCAGCGGGTTGCCGATGCCGCCTTTTGTACCACAATGCGATGAAGAACAGGTTCATTGAAAATATACAGCGCTTGTTTTACCACTTTGTTTAAGTTAATTTCAGTAGCGGCTCGTAAAGTTTAGTGTAAACCATAACCAATACATGCACATCTTTTTGTTGGCCATCAATCAACACATTTGTAGTCTGCGGTCTTTTTTAAAATTCTGTCGTAAAACCTTTATACGAAAACCATTTAGATCATCCTAGATCCCTGAATAATTGCTGCAATTTTGTCTTCCTTACTTAGTTTTGGCAAAAAGAAAGTCCTCAAAAATTCAAATGCTTGTAAAGCCATTCAACACACAGCACAAGAAAGGAAATCTCGCTAAATATCTTGTTCTTCCTCTACAGTATGTTCAGGGGTAACCTTAATTGGATCATCGTAGATCCCTTAACATTTGTTGCAACTTTGTCTTTGGAGACTTCTTTTTGGCAAAAAGAAAGTCTCCGAAAAGCCAAATACTTGCAAAGCCATTTAACACACAGCCAAAGAAACAAAATCTCGCTAAATATCTTGTTCTTTCGCTACAGTATATTCTAAAGTAACCTTAGTTAAAACTAGTACACTGTCCGCGCGCACAAGAATGCCCTTTTCCTGCGTAAGATGTTTAAACGCGACTGCCTTCCAAAGTCAATAAGTCAACAAATACCTTATTTAAACTGTAAACTAAAAAAAATACTAGAAGTATTAATCACAAATTTAAAGTTCTACATAAACCAAGAAGTAATAAATCAAAAAACATTTTGAAAATATTAAAAAATATCCGACATGGTCATCAAGAAGACCTTATTTAAGCGCACAAAAATGATAAATTAGTAATCTTTCTAACCTTTAGAGGTAGGCCAAGATTTAACTTTCCGATTTTATTAATTTTTTATAACAAAAGCAAGAAATCCTTTTGTCTTTGACTTTAACCCGAAGGCCCGCAAACCGTCAAATGTAACTACTCATTATTTCAAGGCCCATTTTTAAACTAATGACCGATCATTTAACTAAATAAAGTGAACTTTGCTGCGTTTTTGTTTCACCAGGAAAGCGCATACATAAACCTAAGTGGAACCGCCAAAAACAGCAGGATAGAACTCCTATCGGTTTCTGGATACTCGAGAATAAATGACAATAAAAATCAGATGAACTAGCAAAAGCTGGATCATCTAATATGGTCCAGAGCCAGTTCTTGGACTCTCAAACAAGGCGACGAAAACAACAATAAACAAATGGTTTAAAAACAACATCTGAATTTCTGGTAACTGAGGTCGTCCTTCTGCGTACTTAATTAAGACTAATATTTGAACTACTGACAGGTCAATGTCATCTCAGAAAACATTACAGTAAATGGGCGTACACTCCAGTCCCACAACTTACAGGCTCTGCGGGGAGAAGGAGGGAACAGCCTCACATATGATATTCAACTACCAAACAGTGACATACAAAAGACTCGTACTGCTTGGAAATATAAAGAGCAAAAGACCTCTTCTGCATAAATATTCTGCTAAAAATCTATTAGACAAACGGCCGAGTGATGACCGCGTTGTTAAATTTAGCAATGGACTTAGCAATTGTTAAAAGTTAACAACGGTTTAGAATGTTTAACAAAATGTCAGATTTTGACAGGTTGCCTACTAAAATCATACATACGATGACAATAACGTTTTGTTAAACATTCTAAACCGTTGTTAACTTTTAAAAATTGCTAAGTCCATTGCTAAATTTAACAACGCGATCATCACTCGGCCGTTAATATAACAACTATAACAAGAAAGGGGAGCACCATAAGCCATGTGTAAAACCGTGCATGTACCCCGCTTAAACCAACCTGACTAGTATACTTATGCATCTATTGTAAGTTTTAAAGTGTTTAACTAATAATTATGGGAATCTGTTTACAAATTTTAATAATTACCTTTTAAAACAAGTTTCAATGTTCCGCTACTGAGAATGTACTTAAAGCCTGCATTTAGAGGTGTCCAGTATAACTTTTAAACCCCAAAAAACTCGCTCAGCAAGCAATTATCGGTTACATGTCTTAAGAAATCCTTTAGCAATTATCTTAAATGGTATTTTCAGAGATAATAATATAAGATAATAAAAATCGGCCCTGTTTAATAAAGATACATAATGGGATCGGTTAATTAATTTTTAAAGAGAATGAAAAGTACTAAATTTAATATTTTATAGTTTCAAAGTTTAAATCCAATCGAACTTCTAAACAAAAAAATGCAAACATTTAGAAAGCTTTTAACTTCCGGTTTACGGGATATTAAGCCCAGCTGCTAAAATTAACTACAACTAAGTTAAGGTCATTTGACAGAATGACATTATTAAGAAAACATTATTGCGCACAGAAAAGCTAGTAAATAGCGGGGAGTATGAGATTTCCAGCGATATAACTTTTTGCTTAAATTTTATCACACACGGGCGCGCATTCCCAGTTTTTCTAGGTACATGCCTTTTTCACAAAAAACAATAATAAACAGGTATTTTTTTTGTTTGTAGCACTGCATTTCTTGTAATTATCTCAAATTTTCTGTTATTGTTTTGGTCAAAAGATAAACATATTTTTGTATGGATTTTTTCTGTAACTCAAATGAATGATACAGTTTATTAATTTAGAAATCTTTATCAATTATTTTGCTAATAAAAAAAGAAAATGAATGCAGGAAAAAATAGGCTTTGGTCTAAAGAATGGCTTGAAAGAGGAAAAAGAAATTTTTAGTATATAATAAGCTAGTTTCTGTATTGGTATACTTGTTGTTTTTGACTACATTTAAATGAAGGTATTGGATGTACTCGTTAAAAACGCACGACATTTATAGTACTAGTTGAAAGTAGTGAAAAAAATTAACACCCCAACCAAAACAACTTCCTTTACCACAAAGTTTTTTATATTTTTAAGTTTATATTTCCTGCTGAGAGTTATGTGTTAAAATGGCCTAAAAATTGGGAATGTCCAAGCGTCAGCGGAAGAAACGCTGAAAGTCCACATATAGCGGTGGGATAAATCGGTAATTTTAAAAACATCTACTTACCAAAAAGTCTTAGTGTGTGTAACATGTAAGAAATATAAGGTTTTTAAAATGTTTAATGATTGCTATTGATACATTTTTTATAAAAAGTTAACATTGCATTTGGGCAGACCCGTTCTTATCAATTTTAGCGCCCTGGGCTGTAAACCAATTAGCGCCCTGGGGTCTAGGCATTAAGATTCTTAAATATGATTTTTTAATCTTTTATTGCAGTTATAAATAAAATTATTTTGTAAAATAAAGTTCCCGTTAACTTACATTTCATTTTTAGTTAAAATACACGGTGCTTAAGGATAACAAGAATATTGATGGAAATCCCTAGTATTTTTTTATGATAAGAAATGGAAAAGAAATAGCAATACATATATTTATTTTAATTTTTTTCTTATGTAAATAAATTTAATTTAATTTACACTACAATCTAATACATAACAAAAAATAAAATAGAAAGAATTTATAATAATAAAAAAGACATCCACATATAACTATACTAATTATAATAATTATTATCATAAATTGAATCAAATGTATTAAATAATAAACTTCTTCCTCACTTAAGTTAAAGCAAATTCTTTGATTACACAGATTAACAAAAACAAATCTCCTGACTATTTGACCGGACCATGGTATTCCTAAATATTTTGGCGCCCTAAGTCTGTCAGTTTTTCCCTATCACGTAAGGAAAATACAAGATTTCAAGGTCATTTAAAGGTCAAAATAATGATATTTTTAAAGCGTCTCTGGTAAAACTTATCGAGCGACTTACTAGTTTGACGGGTACCTGTATAGCACTTAAGTACTTTTGGACATTAGAATGAAGCTTTGAATCATGCCCAGGACTAGCCCAGGGCCGTCCCAGAGGGCCGAAAGACGCGGATAAATTCAAGTAGGACATTTCAACAAGGCTAGAAAGTACATGGAAAGAAACGCGCCTTTCTTCCCTCTGGACCGGCCCTGGGCTGGTCCTGGGCGAGATACAGACTTTTTCCTGATGTCCAAAAAGTACTCAAGAGCTAGACAAGTACCCGTCAAGTTAATGGATCGCTCGAGAAGTTGTACCAGGGCCGCTTTCAAAAATATCACCATTTTAACCTCTAAATGACCTTGAAATTTCATTTTTCTGACGTGATGGGGAAAACCTGACCCCGGATTCGGATTCAGGGCGCCGAAATACCTAGGAATACAATAATCCGGTCAAATAGTCAGCACTTTAACGCTTTCTTTTATTTAAAGAAATTCTTTTTAAAAATTAATATTTTATTTTAAGACGGTTTTTTACAAAGAATTTAAATTAAATCCATGTTAAAAAAGCCGATATTTGCAGAGAACGTTCGTTTAGTCAAATGTCGGCCGTGGTTTAAAAATTCCTCATCTTTACGTTCGTGGCCCCTGTGCTGTAGTCCATACAGCTCAAATGGACAGTATGTTTGTTTGGTGAGAAAATTAATATTAAATTAAAAAATATGCATACTGAGCTTCTTAAAGCTTTCAATAACTACTTACCAGAACTAGCTTTCTAAATTTTTATAAAAATATGAACCCAAAAAGTAAGAGCAGAAATAATGATGAAAGTCACTGGAGTCTAATCTTTTTTCCCCAGTATTATTAACACTGTCCTAAGTTTTTGCTAATGTAATTAAGTCTTTTATATGCTTTGTTCCATTATTGTATGATGTCTTTTTAAATATTATATAAATATTGTTTAAGAATGTATTTTAATGGTATGATTCTTTAACAAGTCAAGTTCTAAATCATCCTGAATTACTAAAATAATTTTTCACAAGCAAATTTAAATATCAGGTTATATTTTTACGATATCCATACTTCCTAGCTACTAGCTTTGCAGCCACTTCCGAAAATTGCGAAAGGTAGTGCTACCTTGGAGAATTTTTTTTCTACATATATGACATAGTATATCAGAAATGATATAAGAAATTAAAGTTTTTGTGGTCAACCTTATTTTTTCTACGGTAATTTAATACTACCGTACTTAACCTTATTTATGCGAGTGTAAAGGTATTATTTTCTTATTTCTTATGGTTTCTCTTCGTGACTACCGTATTAAGCATTGACCTGTATTAATCTGATCATTTTCAATAATTTAAATGGTGTAAATTACATATATTGAACACAAAACTGGGGTACTTTAATTAATATTAATATCGAGGTTTTGTAATGTAAACCTATAGTATTTCTTCAACAAATTCTAGATATTAAGAACAATCAGTAAACGTAGCATTTATTAGTTCGAGAGCTTTATTTATAAGACCTAAATAAAAAAAAACTTAAGAATTATCATATGGGGTCCGATTCTGTAAGCAAATTTTTTGACATTCCTTATCTCAATTTTTTTCGAAACACTAATGAGTTACCCTTAAGGGCAACAAGTACAGGGTGTACAACTAAGAAAGGAGGCTGGCTGTATCTCAGAAAATATTTATCGCACAGCGTTGGGGAAAAAATATTGTTAGTAAAAGTGGTCAAGAGAAATAGCTGGAAATTATTTTCAAGTTTCTGAAATGGCCGCTAGGGGGCGTAACTGCAATCTTGAATCTAAAAAGTGATGTTTCTGTGAATTTTGCTATATTAACCTAACAAAAAAATACCTGATCTTTAAAGTGGAGGATAATCTGAACCTTTTTTGTTTGACAATTTTTGCTATATCTCTAAAAATAAAGTGGTGGGGGGTATTCAAAGGTTTCCGTCAAACACACCCTGTATCTTCGAAACAGCTGATCCGATTTTAAGAAACTTGAGCTAGTTAAAAAGAACTATTCTTGGGCTATAAATCTTAAAATTTTAAAAGTTTTTTAGTTTCACACGTCGCCGCTAGAGGACTTTTTTCGACATTCCGACAGAAATGGTTAATTTTCTCCGAAAAAATGCATTGGTATAATTTTTTCTTTATGAAAAAGTAGCTAAATAATGTCTAAACAAGCTCGTGAAAACCGTATCTCGATATCTTGTTCCTTACCTAAAATTTAGGCCAAAGAAAATTTTATGCGTCAATATCTCAAAAACTATAAAAGCTACAAGAAATATTACATGACATAAATTATGTGTTTTTATAAAACCTTTAATTTAGGTTATAAAATCTTTTCGTCTAAATGCGAGTTATAATCAAAAAATCGAATTTTCAGGATTTTTTTAAGGTATACCCCTAGAATTCGCTTTTTTGATTATAACTTGTAAAGTACTGCTTTTAGATGAAAAGATTATTTAACCTAAATTAGATGTTTTATAATAATACACAATTTATGTTTTATAAAATTTCTTGTAGCTTTTATAGTTTTTGAGATATTGATGTATAAAATTTTCTTGGGTCTAAATATTAGGTAAGGAACAAGATATCGAGATGCGGTTTTCGCGAGCTTGTTTAGGCATTATTTAGCTACTTTTTCATAAAGAAAAAATTATACCAATGCATTTAATTTTTTTGAGAAAATTAACCATTTCTGTCGGAATGTCGAAAAACGCCCTCTAGCGCGACGTGTGAAACAAACCCAAGTTTGTTAAAATCGGCTGAGCCGTTTCGAAGATACAGGGTGTGTTTGACGGAAACCTTTGAATACCCTCCACCACTTTATTTTTAGAGCTATAGGAAAAATTGTCAAACAAAAAAGGTTCAGATTATCCTCCACTTTAAAGATCAGGTATTTTTTAGATTCAAGATTGCAGTTACGCCCCCTAGCGGCTATTTCAGAAACTTGAAAATAATTTCCAGCTATTTCTCTTGACCACTTTTACTAACAATATTTTTTCCCCAACGCTGCGATAAATATTTTTTGAGATACAGCCGGCCTCCTTTCTTAGTTGTACACCCTGCACATGCGATCCTTAATCTAACTTTCTCTTTTCTTAAATTTTTTACAGAATTCTAGTCATCTTTTTTTTTAATATATTATAATATTGTCAGTATTAAAATATACCTAATTGAAATTTACAGTTTTTGTAATTTACAATTAGTTAAAATAAACTACAGTTTTATATTCTATTTTTTAATATGTGTCTAACAATAAGCTAATGTTTAAGTGGTTTAACAAGAAATTATTTAAAAAAATTTTAATGTTACACCTTTTAAAAATATTTAAATATTAATTAACTTATTATTGGTATATTCCGAATGTGAAAGCTAAAATAAAACAAACTAGTATCTTTTCATAATATACAATAAAGCAATTTTACATGGTACCCTGTTATATGTTATTATTTTTTTTTTAATTTTTGTAGCGCTGCATATTAAAACATAAAAGCGTGTGTGGAAAAGTGGAATAAGTCAAAAAACGTGAAAATTGAGTTAATGTAAATTAAACAATAAATTAAATAATAATTTAAATTTTCCTTTAAACTTTTTTGGCAATTCTAAGAGCTTTTTAAAAAAAAAGTTGCCAGATTTCCTAAAATATTTAAAAAATAATTATTATTTTAATTATTGTTTCATTTTCATTAACTCATTTATCATATTTTTTGACTTACCTCACTTTTCCAATACGCCAATTCTTAATCGAATGTTTATTTCGTTGATGAAGTAGTTATTATGGCTTTTTGTATTAATTTTTCTTATTACATAATAGCTCTAATATTAAAATATAGGTAATTAGTTACTCCGTAAAATAATTTGGCATGGATTATTGAATTCAGTCAATTTAATTTTTTACGCCATATAGGAATGTTATTTTCTTCTTATTTGTTAATAATAACACAGATATTTTTGAATATTGTTAAACGAATATACACATTGGAGGTAAAAATGTATTATTTAAATCTTATAAAGTTTGTCAATGCAAAATTTAATTTAAGGTCTCAAAATTTTGGGTAGTATGTTTAAAAATGCATTTTAATTCCTAAAAAATCCAAATAAATCAATCAAGTCTTAAAAAAATGAAGTAGATTTAAAAATAGAAAAAGGCTTGATCAGAAAATGTTTCATTTTTTAGCAGTACTATCTTAATGCCTATATATATTTTTAAATATTGTTCTGAAAAATTAAAGACAGTATATTTCAAAGCATCTGGTTTACAACAAAATATTGCTTAGTTTAAATAATTGAATCCTATTTTCATCATACTTAAATATTTTTAATAGAACATCACAAAATAATGACTTTATTTTGGATCTCACAACATGGTCACCACATGTTATATTAGTTTTACTGTTACTACAATGTTAAAGTAACGATTTAAAATTAGTTATAAAATTACTTTTACTATTTTATTTGTTATGTTTATAGCAAATATTTGCTTTACTAATATTTTTTATGGCTAACTCTGGATTTACACCACACTGAAAAAAATAAAGATCGAAATGTTGTTGGATTTATTTCGAAGGTCATTTGTTTGACTTTTTTTAGCATTGTATCAAATTAAAAAAGCTTTTATTTTAATAAACAAAATTTAAAGTAAACAAAATTTGTTTGATTCAAATATTTTTAATAGTATTGCTTATATTTTTTAAAATTATTTATCCAATTAAAGGGATGTCTATCCTTAAACAAATATCCAGATTTCCAATATTAAACATATGCTGCTAAATAAATGGTAAAAGCAAAAGCATGGACAAAAAATGGCGCATGTCACACATTAAAAGGTTTAGGAAAATAGGGCTACAGACAATGAGCTGTTAGGTTAACTGGAGAAAGCATCGATTTGGCATAAACGTGGCATCATTAACGTACATTCTAAGGTTCTGCCGAGCAATGAATGAACCTCTGTACTCAAACAATAAAATTCACTAAAACCCGGGAAAATGGTTTCTACAAATACTATTTTGTCGTAAAGCGTGGCTGCCAAGTATCTTCCTGTTTGATTTACTTGATAGTATATTATGATTATATTTTACTTAATTTATTCTTAAATTACATCAAATTAAGCTCTACTATTGTATTTTAAACTGTGAATAATATTTGTTATATTTATTACTATAAAATATTACACAGAAAAGTAATGATGTCAAAGTACCATTTTGTTTTTGGACAGCTACTAATAAATTTCAGTTTTGTGTAAGCACTTTTAATTAATGAAAATGGTAAGGCAGTGCCAAGTCTTTAAAGTGACGGATATGATTCCTGGATTATCATTTCACAAGTAAGTACAGACTATGCTTGTACCATTCTATCGTCAATAATAAACACAAACATGTTGGGCGCAGCTCTCGATTGCGTTTATAAATGAAATGCTTTCTCTATCTATGCTGTCAGCTCATTGGCTACAGAGTATAAGTAAAAAATAAATGTGTATTTTTTTCAAATAAAAAATATTGTACCTAACAAAATCAAAATGTTAAGTAGATTACATTTTTATTTATTTGAAAGAGGTAACGATTCCCTCTAAATAAACATATAACAAAAATATATTCGCATATACCTCTTTGTTGGTAAGGAAATATTAATACGAAATAAATATTTGTTTGTTTTAAATAAATAATGACAACCATTTTAAATAAATTTTATTTTTATTTAATTTACATAAATTCTTTTTTCAGTGCAGAGAACATCTATTTTAAAAGTATTGCAAAACAGCAATTTATGTAAATTACATGCAAAAGAATTAGGTTTCAATTCTTAACCATAAAGAAAACAGTAAATCGATTGTAGAATTGCACATCTCTGACATGAATGTTAAAATAAAACTGTTTTGATGAGACCTAACAGAATTAAGTAATTTAGAATAACTGTCCTGTCTCTTAGTTAAACACATTAAAACACCTTATTAGTGATACTTTTAGTGCAGTTAAATGCTTTTTAGACACTTTGTTAAAATATTTAAAAATAGGAATAAAAATAGTACTAAGCATTCGAGTTAAAAAATATACTGGCTGCCGTAATATTGCATCCTTTGAAGACATTAAAGAAACATGAGATCACAGTCATAAATTTGTTACGCGCAAGGTTTCTTCTTGTTTTATAAATATCAGGATGTGACAATTAAATGTTGCAAGACAAATAGAAATTTACACATAATAACTTTTTTATGAAACGCAAATGACAATTATAAACTTCTTTATTACTAAAACGCCAAAAATAAAAAAATCGTTTGACTTAAAACTGTGTCATTGTCTTGGTTCGAATGGTTGACATTGAGTAGGTGCAAACTAAAATGTCGGTTGCCGGTTTGGTTGGAAAGTAGTTCTATAGAACGGTGCAGAAGGAATACTTGCATGTTTCTGAAGGTACCAATGTGTATATATTACCGTGAAATTCCGAAATTGGTGAATGTCGACATTCACCATTAAATGTCAAAAATTTAAAAAAAAACTGAACGAAAACTAACCAAAACTAACCACAACTAACCAAAATTATTAGTTTTAACCAGAACGCACCAAAGTTGTTAGTTTTTTTTTTTAATATCTGACATTCACCGGTGAATGTCGACATTCAACCATTTTCGGACTTTCACAGTAACATGTATACATCATGGCAGTAGCAAGATCCGGTTGGTCGCTTGGCGCTAATAATTAATCCTAGAGGTTCCCGTATTCCTGCCAGAAAGGTAGTAAGGGCTTGTTAGTCAAAAATTATTTTTGCTTGCTTTAACGAAATGCTTTTATTTTGTAGTACGACGTAGTTTGATATGGTGGCCTTGGATTAGATTAACTGATGGGTCTCTGGTGAGTGAGTTATCGTTTCTTTGATCTGCAAAGTTCTGGATGAGTGTTTCTTTAACAGTAGACGAGCTTAGACAGCCCAGAAATGTTATTAAATTATAACTTTAAAAACTGTTTAGATGTATTTATTTTACATAAATATTTTTATTACAATTGAAACGTAACGAGATGAAGCGAACGAGAGTGGTCTGTTCAACGAGAGAAGAGAGAGCCAGTTTTTCTTTAGTTTCCACAAAAGGATCGTTTCTTTGGTCTTGTCTCGTTTTGCAGCAACACTACTTTGCTCCACAATAAAACAATCTCGCTTTTCTTAAACTCAGGACAATCCAGATATCTCTGCTCAAGATCTTTATATATTACTTAACTTTAAGTTTCATAAATTTTATCCAGTTTATCGCCTTAAGAATAGTTTTCAGTTGTTTTTAGTTTAAATAAAGATATTTTCTATCAATTGTAATCGAGTAATGTGTATTTTTTCCAGTAATATTTTGTGTTAAATTATTACCAAAACTTTTTAAATGCATCTTGATCCAAATAAATAAATAATAAATTAGGATCTAACTCTCATCGGCGCTTACTTGACTAGAGATGTATTTCGAACATTGCTTTCTTTGGAAAAAGCATAAAATAAATGTCTTTATTCACCAACTTTTTTCATCGTGTTTATTTTAATTTCTTTTTTTGCACAAATTTATCCTTTAAATCCTTAATTTGGCCCATTGTATATAAAAAGTCATACGTAAAAACTAACCCTGATTGTGTGCTTGAATAAACAAGAGTAGCTAAAATCTATTGTCGAAGGTCAAAAACCATGACCAGATTTCCGGTGTAATAATGATTGTTAAGCTATTTTTCTTGTTAGATACAACGCCAAGGATTCATTTATTAGAAGTTTCTAATTCAGTTGTATAGAACTATGTTCTGTACCGAGTAGTTCAGATATAAGTAGTCTTACATATCAATTATTTATAATGAACATTCTTTACTTGATTAAGCCTTGTAAATTGTTTGTGGTTAAAATATCCTTGTTGCATCTGGGAGCTGGAGGGGTGAAAAAAAGTTTCCATTAGGGAGGGGTTTCTACTAGTAATAACAAAATGTTAAGTCAGATCGCGCGGTCGCATTTCCGCTAATAACAATTATGTTAAAAAAAGAAATTGAGAAAGTCAAGTGATTATTACCCGACTGCTATTGAAACAGCGCACTACCTGTAACTAAATAAGCATAAAAAACATCGTCAGACTCGTCATCGTTTAATTTTCGTTCGTTCGGCAATATAACCGCGGAATCTGACCTACTATTTTTTATCATAAAACACGTTCCTTACAAAATTTAATGAAATGGACCAACCATTAAATTTTTTCCACCCCTTCGGCTCCCACCCTATAATGGCTATAGCGTTTAACCAAAAGTATTTATTTAGTGTTTAGGCTTTAAAAACAAAAATCTATATTCTTTATTGGAAAAGATTTTAACGTAACAATGCTATTTATAAGTAATTAAAATAAAGTTTAACACTACATATCTAAAAATTAAAAAAAAACCTTATTTATATTATCGATAACAAAATATTTAAATACTTTTTTATGAACAAATTAATACGCTGTTATACCTTTTCAGTTCTGCTTTTTAGAGACAAATTAAAAGTTTAGTGGTTTATCATTCTAACGTAGGAGCCAAAGACACAAATAAATATAGTGCTAATTTAATTATTACTGGCATAACATGGTTTCTAATAACACAAATAACACAATAACAAAAAAATGCCCTGACAATTTGACCGGACTATGGTATTCCTAGGTATTTCGGCGCCCTTAATCCGAATCCGGGGTCGGTTTTTCCCCATTACGTCAGGAAAACGATATTTTAAGGTTATTTAGAGCTCAAAATGGTGATATTTTTGAAAGCGGTCCTGGTACAACTGGTACAAAACAAGATTTTAGGGTCACTTGTGTCAATGTTGGGTCGACCGTCATTAACTCTCAGCAAATGCATTGTCAAAATTCAAGGTCTTGGCAGGGAAATGAAATTTTGCGAGTAAAAATCCTCGGGGACACTTTTCCCCCCTGGGCCGACCCAGGGCAGCACGCGTAACTTTACCTCCAAGTTCGGGCAACGTTCTAGGATCATTTGGGTCAGTGCCGGCTCAACCATCATGAACTCACAGCAAATGCATCGTCAAAATTCAACTAGCGGAGCGATTCCGTAAGTCTATCGTGTCGTTTTTTTTTGCGTAGAACCAGATCAATCCTGTTAGGTTTCTTTGAGTATGTCATCGGGCACATGAAATCGTATTTTACGACATTTTTTTGTGCTCTTGAACTTTTTAAATTAATAAAAAGTGATTTTTTTTACTTATAAAAAAATTATTTTTTTTTGTTTCCACCGCCATAACTTTAAAACTATCAAAGATACCGAATTTCTTTTTTGTGTCAAATTAAAGCCCACACTGTAGCGCTTTTAACCTTATAAACAGTTTGGGCACAATTCGCACTTTCATTCCTCTAAAAATCATATAAACTAAAAATAAATATTTTTGGTATTGAAATTTTCACCAATCGATAAACTTTTTTATTTTTGAAAATATTTTCATACATGCAGCGAAGAAAATATAGCCAAATAATAACAAAAGTTTTTGAATTTTTTTTTTATCCTAGAGCGTATCGTTTGGCAACAGCGATTTTTTTTTCAGACGTAAAAAAGTATTATCGGGACCCAATAGCCCCGCATGCGGATACCGTGCGTAGTTAAGTAATACATTAGTAGTGGTGGTTGTCGCAATTTAGAGTGTGCTGTATGTATTTAAAATTTTAAAACAATGAAGCGAATTATTTGTAAGAAAATTGCGTATGATGGATACAAATCTGTTTTACAAAGACCTGGAACAGCTATTCTCAACCGCTGGTCCGGCAGACCATCATGGCACTAGTGGTCCGCGGAGAAATTTTACTGGTCCGCGGACAATTTTCGATACGCGAAAAAAATTTACTTATTAAAAAAAAACAATAATAACTAAATTTTGGTCCGCGGGCCAAAAAAGGTTAAGAAACGCTGACCTAGAATACAAGGGTTCTTATCATTTGGGTTTTTTCGAAATAAAAATGCTCTCGACCACTAAAAAATATCGTAAAAAGTGATTTCGTGTACAGTGTGTACACGATTACCTTATTAAAGAATCCCACTAAGTCTGGTTTGGTTCTACGCCGGTTTTTTTTCTCGATAACTAAGCGACTTTTCTTCCAAATTTTACTCCACTAAACGTCTTGGCAGGATAATCGCCCATGGCGCCTTTCTCCCCTCTGGGCTGGTCCTGATCGAAATTCTGAGCTTTTTCCCAATGTCCAAAAAGTATTCAAGAGCTACACAGGTACCCGTCAAGTTAATAGGTCGCTCGAGAAGTTAAACAAGGACCGATTTCAAAAATATTATTATTTTGACCTCTAAATGAACTTAAAATCACTTTTCCTTGACGTAATGGGGAAAAACTGTCCCCGGATTCGGACATCTCATAAAAACAAAAATCGCCAACTTCAAAAAATTTTGCTTATAAAACTCCTTATGATATTTTCACTGCACCAAATCACTGCAGTGCATTTTTAAACTTGCTTGGTATAAAACCGTTGTAAACTATCATCAGCTAAAAGATAATAGCTAATTTTTGGCTGACATCCTGGACTGCTTTTCAATAACTAGCATATAGGTCCCCAAACTTTTTTGCCATATTTTTCGGTTTTGTTTAGACCCCTGCTTATCTAATATTTAATTTTTGTAAATTTATCGGCTTCAAGTATGTTTTTGACAGCTGATATACCTCTTCCAGGTCGTAGCCGAGCCGTGGGGGTGAATAGACCACATTGGGATTTATCGATCTAGCATTGCAATTTAATTGATAGATCTTGATTCAATTAAATATGTTTTACTATACAAAAATTATCCTAACATGCTGCTCACACTTTACATAAATAGAACAGATCCTAAAACTAAGTAATATTTATGAAGAAGCGGAAATGACCACAATGATGTCATCTTCGTGCGACGACAGTCTGTGAGAAAATTGTTCAAGTTTAAAATTCAGACGAACATGTTCATTAAGGATGTTTAAAAGATTTTAGTAATTATGTAGGACAGTAGCTTGTTTATAATAATTGGATGTTTATCTCCATCCATATACATAAGACAAAATTGACGTATATCTATATGATTTATATTTCATTTTTTTAAAAGTGTTTTTCACTTGACTTAGGAAATATTTTTATTTTGTAAAAATAAAAGTGTTAAGGTTATAAAGAGATACTTCAAGCACAAGATACAGTATTTTTAATTTAAAAAATATTATTTGGGGTTTTCGCCAGGTGGAACCGCTTCGGTCAATTGACCTTTAACCAACTTGCCGATCTACCTGTAAATTACTTAAAAACATTAAAAGAAAATAAACTCCCGACATAAAATTTGGGACAACTAAAATTTAGAGCAAATTTAATATATGAAAACCTTTTCTTCTATAATCCGATTTAAATTTTTTTTTTCAAAATGTAGATAATGGTTTCGTTTTTAATTAATTTTATTCAGTTTTTAAAAATACAGTTTACATGTTAAAATATACAAGAAAATAAAAAAGTATATTTTTCCCTTAAGTTTGTAACACTCTGTAGAGTAATTTTGCAATGTAAAGCACACTAGATATACTTTTCCGCAGAGTTTGGTGGATGTTTTATATTATGGTGTTTTATTCTTCTCGGTATCTTTTTTGGTCAAAGAGATATATACATTTTTGAAATAAAAATTATACTTTTTGCAACAAATATTGAAAAGACTGTTGAGTTTTTTTGGAATGTTTAGGTTTCTTTGAAAACGTATCCTACATTTGTCAAACAGTTTTATCTGACATTTCGAGCATTTAAAACGTTTCGTAAATAAATTTCAAATTTATTTTTTATTTCACGATGTCTTTGTCATCCGAAGATTGAGCTAGAGCCGTTGCTCCTTATGACGTTGGTTATTTCTTATTTCTATAGAGAAGTGGCGGATATGCTGGGTTTTACAAAATCTAGCGTGGAAAGAACCGTTGTAAGGTTTCGTGAGACTGGAAGTTATGGCAGAAGACCTGTCCCTGGAAGAAATTGTGCTACTACCATTTTTTTCGCAACACTAATATTTTTCGCAAAAACGGCTGTCAAAAAATTCATAACATTCCACACTGGATAGATGTGGTAGTAGTAGTTTCTTACTAAAAATGCAGATGGGCAAAACAATTTTTTATCAAAACGCAAGAAAGATTGTGAAGGAAATTTTCTCGGGTTATTAAACATTTTTTCAAAAAATATCAATAAATTAATAAGATACTCTCAAAATATTGTGAAAAAAAAACTGTGACGCTTTTTCCGCGTTCTAGAAAAATCAGCATGGACTCAAACTCATATACAATGAAAGGTACGGGTTTTCCTATTCCATGAACTTTGAATGATCAAAAAATGTACATTATTGCCCGAGTAATTGAACAATTCGTCCACCCGCTTATAAGTGAATCCATAAAGATAGCGGTATTCTAGCGGTAGACCGGCAGCTAAAATGAGGGGACTTTTGCGTCCCGTTATCTCGAAAAATATCGATTTTTCGAAAAAAATTATTAGAACCATTTTTGTAGACTACCAGGCAATCTTCATTTTTTGTCTAAATAAAAATTATCCAATTCGCATATTTTGGCAGATATTAGCGGGAAACCCATTTTTCGGGCCTTTGGGGGCATTTTCAGCCCTTTCCCACCTGTTAATATTGATACACTTTTTTTCACTTGAAAGCATCCCCGAAGACCTAAAAATTGTGCCACAAAGGAAAACTGTACAAATTTATTTACAGCTTTGTCCCTTCATTTATTGGACTAAGAGCAAATAATCATTATTTAAATTTATTAACTGTTCTATTGTGGAAGTACCCCAAATAATATTTTTTATAACCACTTATTCAAATGAAGCCGTGGTAGCTATAGAGAAAATATCTTTATTTTATTTCATTTTTTGAATTGGGCAAACCTGTAGTATCTCTATTAATTTTTTCTACATAATCATAATTTGTCGTAAGAAAATTGTGCACTTTTTTATCCAACACTAAAAGAATGTGAAGGTTAATCAACTTTAAATCCTGGTTTATATAAGTTCTTGTAATTTGAATACATCATTAAAAAACGCACACCTAACATTTGATATATGTTACCTTACATTTAGAGGTCAAATATAAACCACAATCACATTCATGTAGAGGTATTATGTGACTACATCAGGTGGTAATGATAATATTGAATGTTACATCATACTGTCACAAAATGGGTCAAACTTTGGTTAAGATTGACGAAATAAGTAAAATCCTTTAATATAAAACTCTCGCGAGGTAAAAATATTAAACACAAGCTTCCTCAGCCTCGAGGCTTCATAAATTTTGGATAAGGACCGCGTAAAACTAAAATTATTTTTGATATGTTTTGATTTTTTACAACACTCACAGTTTACGAGTTAACAAAGGATGACTTTAAAGTAATCAAGACTATTTTTAAATAAATTGTGGCCAATAAAAGTTTGACATTTAATTTTGAAACTGTTTTACCAGGACTAGGAAGCGTAACAGCATATATTTAATTTTTAAATGGCACATTAGTTGGACAATAATCATATTATTTCATTAATAATCAGGTAAAATTCTACAAGATTTATAAAAACCTTGAATTTTGAAAAATTTGTTTTAATAACAGTATATATTGAAAGTGAAAGAAACGAAGGAATTGTGAAAAATGTATATTTTGTTAGTTGTCAGGAAAGACGACAACCATTTAACGATATACTTTGATGACTGGAACATAATTTAAAAACATACGGTTCTTTTACGAAGCCAAGATTAAAAACTTATAATAAAAAAACAAGGAAAATGAAAAAATAAATGTGTTAAGATTTGTCGAGATTCATAATGAGGTAAAAATGATATATCCTGTGATAGCTTTGAATAGTAGTAGCTGAAATTGTATTAAAGTGAAAACTTCTTTAGGCGCGTTTAGCACTTTTTGTGGGTATTGAATGAACTGAACCGTCGGCTGTACAACGTTTATAATGCATTCGGAAAAAAAGCCAGATACTAAAAAATGACCAAACAAATAGTGTGTGTATTTGCTTTTTATGGATCGATTCTTTTATCGTCTTAAATTTAAAGTTTGCGGATTTTGGATTGTGAAAGGTTAGAATCTTGTCTTGGTGAAATTTTCACTTCTATCTGTCGTCTTAAGTCTGCTTAAACTAACCCCAATTTTATTACCCAAAATGACGTTTAAATTTTAGGAACAAAAATTAAAGGCGCATTTTGACATCCAATAATTATTTTTCCTATGTTGTTAATATTACCCAATAATTGCACCCTGGTGATGATGTGAGAAGATTGGAATTTTGTCACTAGTTTTTAAATAAATCTAACGAGGAACGTTTTTCTCACAAAAAAATTATTTGTTGAGATGAATGTCGAATAACAAGTTGCGGTATTCTTAACTGACGTAATGAAAGACATTGGGAACTCCACAAATCCCCACATCGTACGACCTGTTCGTCAACAAGGTCAGTTTGGGTATCGCTGTTTTGAACAAAATTTAAATTCAGATAAATATCTGGACATACTCAAATCAATCTGGAAATACTCAAACCTTTCGATATCCTTGATATGAACTAATAGAGATTTACTTTCAACAAGATGTCACCTCTACCCATAACGCTCTTCGAATAAAAGAGTATTTAAAAGCTTACTTTAGAAACTGTTGAATAGAAAGACATGGACCTATTAAGTGGCCATAACGATCTCCGGATCTAACACCTCCAGATTTTTTTGGGGAGTGTTGGAAAATAAAATTTATAAAGAAGTTCTCTTAACCCGACAACAACTTGATCAAAGAATTCATAAGGCCTTTGCATAAATAAAACCAGTACCCATCATGAATATCTTAAAATCCGTTCGAAAAAGATGTCAAAAGTCAATTGAAAACAACGTAGGGACTTTTGAACATGCGATGATTTCCATTTTTTTCCTTTAATCGGAATATTTTATTTCGTGTCTAAGTTTCTATAGTTTTTTAATGTATTTTATTGTGACTACTATTTATTTTACTATATGTATGTTAAAATATATTGTGTAGTGTCTTTTTCGCTACAGTGTTAAGATAGTTTTGTTTCTAGAATGGCTTTTGTGGGCTGAAAATAAAAAAAAAATTGCTTGCATAAAACCAAAATATAAAAAAGCAATATTTATTAATTTCTATAAGCAGTATTAAAAATATATTGTTTTCCTCTCATTTAATAAATTTCTATGCTGTCAGCAATTTTTGCTGAACTATTATAACACATTGGTATACGTTTGGAATGCCATAGATAAAACAAAGACTTCATACAATAGAATGAAGATCTCCTTATAAAGCACGCTGCTTGAGTGGTTTCTTATGTCAGTAGCATTTTTAAGTCTTATCTATCTAGTTTAGTGCAGTTCAGTTGCCGTGGCTGGTATATTCTGGTTTCCCAGATTGCAAAGTAACGGTTGTTAAAGATAGGTCTTTACCGTTTGGGATTTTTAAACTTCGGCTGAATATACTGAGACATACAAACTTAAATACGTCCAATAAAATATATTTTGTTTAAATAATATTTTGTTTAGATTTTTATTATTAGATCGTTCAGAATATACCGAGATACGGTATATTTTTAAGTAAGGATTTCAAAAAAGACAGTTTTCTTCCCTTATTAGGCAATTGTAGGATTTAGTAATTGTCGTTCTTTTTATTCTTATGAAAATTGTTCCTATACTCCAAAAAAAATATTTGTTCCAAGGTCTTTCCTGTTTAAACTAAATATACTTTGGGTCATGTTCAACAGCCTAATTTATCTACACCTGCATTTTTTGCCTTACTTATTTTTTCTTTGTTGCTTTTTAAATTTTTTCCTAAATTATTATTAGTTTGGTATGCTTTTTTGTGTTTTTTTTAACTGAGGCCAGTTTTGGTGTATTAAGTAGTTGTTATTAGTAAAAAATTGGAATTTAGTGCTTATCCTTTTTATTACTAATAGGGTAAATTTCAAACATGGAAATGGCAAATTATTTAATTAAATTAAGTTATTTTTTAAAGTCATTACGTTGAATAACTTATAAATCATGCTATGGTATTCCCAAAGCATATGTCCTTTGGGATGTGTTGATTTGCTGTTAATTGTGGTGTCCGAATGTGTAGGCTTGTGGAATGTTGAAAAACTATGTTTATTTGAGGGTTTGCTGAAAGGTATGAAATTGATAGAGTCATCTATTCTATCTTTAACAGTAAATTGGTTATTGTTATGTAGTTTATTTAATCTAAGAAATAAATTTGGCTGTCTTGGCGTTTCAGTAAAACATACCAGTAAGTTATCCACATACCCAACGAACTCAAGGACTAGAATTAACGCAACGCCAGTTTGTAGGCAGGGTGTTTGGTATAGTGATCTGTTTGTTTTTGTTTTGGAAAAACGTAAACAAATTGCTAGATCCCAAAAATTAAAATCAGAAAATTATCTTGAAAATGTAATAATTATTCAAAAATATTGGTTTTTGTGTTAATATAGGCAATATCGATTTAAATATAATCATTTATTGATATGACAGTTCCAAGCACCGTTAACAAAGTTGATTTGGGCAGCTGTTGTATTCGTTTAATAAAAAATGATAGTAAATCAGGTCTGTACTGCACATTGATGTCATTTTATCTCTTTCTAGTGGGTTGTATTATTTAATAACACGTTTTGTAAACTAACTTGATCAAACAGGAATCGAATTGAGCATCTAAAGTAAATGTCATATCTGTCTGTCACTTCAGATAATAAACCAACATAGTTTTCTGGCTTTAAAAATAATTTTTAACAATAAATAACCATCGATTAGATTGCAATTTATGGTTCAATGCAATAAACATTGAAAAAGTTAGTATTTCCGGAGTGATGTTATTTAGTGTGTTTAATCAATGTTGCCGGTGCAGTGTGTTTACAAGAACTATGCCTCCTTGCCCCCCTGAATATATAATACAATGCCAAACAAGGTTTGTTTACTTTATTTCTATCCAAGAATTCGTTGCACATACCTATCTCATAGAGACATTTATGAAACAAAGGAATGGTTTTGATTTTTTGTTCTAAATAATTTATAAATATTTCTGCAAGTATGAAACTAATAATGGAAAACCGGCTACAAAAATGTATATATAGATAACATTGCAAAACAATTAATAAAATAGCTATTTTAATTTTTTACTTATGTCGGTAAATTTACAGAAAAAGTGGTCTCGGTTTTAAGAAAATTGAACTTAACAATATAATACCAAAGTAATAATAATTTAGGAAAATATTTAAAAAACAATAAAGATAAAATTAATAAAGAGGAAAAATCAGGAGCCTAGAAATTTACCTGTGGTACATGTCCCAAAGAATACATAGGACAAACAGAAAGGACCTTCAAGCAAAGAAATTCAGATCATAGGAACAGTAAAAAAAAAGTTATACTGTAAGGTGGAGTGAAATAAAAAAAATTCTTAGCTTGGGGTGGAATTTGTAGCTTTTGAAAAACGAAAAATTAAAAAAATATATTTTACCAAACATCTTGAGGCGGTCAATTAATTTTTAAAATTAATTATAAGTTAAAATGTTTGGTTCCAAGAATTTTTTTGCCCTGTAATCTTTCAAAATATCTAAGAATAAGCAAATATGGTCATTTTCAACTTAAATTTTACTGTGTGCCCAAAAAAGTATGATATTTTTGGGGACTTTTTTAAAACTTCACCAATAGTCACAATTTTTTTTAACTTATACCTTTTATTTAGCATAAAAGAGGATACTCCGAAGTTTCTAAAACAACTTTAATTTTTTTTGCAACCAAACATTTTAAATTATAATTAATTTAAAAAATTAATGGGCCGCCCCAAGATGTTGAGTAACATCATTTTTTTCTTAAAAGTTTTATTTTAATAGGGTACAAATTTCACCCCAATTAAATATATATATATTTTATATTTTAATTCCATATATATATTATATATATATTTACTATATTATATAGAAATAACATGTAATGAATATTATAAATAATTTAAGTCTTACTAAAACTAAAATATGCTTGTTTTCAGCATTTCTTGGAAGTTATTACGAATGTAATGAAATAAGAAAAGCTACATTTGTCTTATAAAACTAAAAAAGTGCTTGTTTTGGATTTCTTGGAAGTTATTACAATTAAAAATACAGAAAAAATGTTAAGTAACATTTCTTACTAAATATAATTAATATTTCATAATTAAAACGTGTCATATCAAATTGATGAGTACAATAATCATTTATCAAAGCCGTAATAAAACAGATATCAATGGCCGTGGCAACAATAATAGAAATAATTCTTATAAAATCAAATGCTGCTACTGAAAAGTTATTTGCTAGTTATTAAACTAATAATTTGTAATGATACATAATGATTATATGTATGTAATAATTATGGTAATTGTTTTGTTGATTAAAGGTCATAGACATATGCGTTAATAAAGAAATTTGTAAATGGGATACATTTTTAAATATTTAATACTAACACATTAAACTTTGATTGGGTAAATTACTAGAGTTAATTGTCAAGCTGGTTATAGTGGATATTTTGTATTTGTTTAATATCCTTGGTCCAAGTTTTTCTTTTAATATAGTCCTTCAGTAATATTGTAAGCATACATAGTTTCATAATTTAGAGGCCTTATTAATATATATAAGGAGTTCTGGCAGCTATCCTATAATGAATATATTTGCCTATTATCTGCGTTTACCATCAAAAAAATGCTAAAGTTATAACAAAAAAATAGAAAAGTTATATACTTTATATTTTTTTTTTTAATCTGTACCTTTTTACCATAATTTTATAATGTATTTTTTGTTATTTTCAGGTAAGTTCCAGAATCAGTGATTTGGTAACTACGTTACTAACAATTCTATGAGCTGGTAAGATAAACTTTCTAATTATTTACCGTTCTATTGTAAAAATAAATTAAAGAAATCTTGTGTTTTAAACAAACACTTTATATTATCCTAAATTTTTGTAAATGTTTGCCTAAAAATATATTTAATTTTGTTTATAGAGTTATCTGCCGGTAAGACAAACTTTCTAATGTTTATTATAACGTTTTATTGTAAAAATAAGTTAAAGAAAAGCTTCTGTTTTAAACAAACACTTTATATCATCCTAAATTTTGGATGCCTAAAAAGATATTTCATTTTGTTTATGGATTTACCTGCTGGTAAGACAAACTTTCTAATGTTTATTATAACGTTTTATTGTAAAAATAAGTTAAAGAAAAGCTTCTGTTTTAAACAAACACTTTATATTATCCTAAATTTTTGTAAATTTTTGCCTAAAAAGATATTTCATTTTGCTTATGGATTTATCTGCTGGTAAGACAAACTTTCTAATGTTTATTATAACGTTTTATTGTAAAAATGAGTTAAAGAAAAGCTTGTGTTTTAAACAAACACTTTATATTATCCTCAATTTTTGTAAATTTTTGCCAAAAAATATATTTAATTTTGTTTATAGAGTTATCTGCTGGTAAGACAAACTTTCTAATGTTTATTATAACGTTTTATTGTAAAAATAAATATAAAAAAAGCTTGTGTTTTAAACACACACTTTATATTATCCTAAATTTTTGTAAATTTTTGCCTAAAAATATATTTTTATTTTTGTTTATAGAGTTATCTGCTGGTAAGACAAACTTTCTAATATTTATTATAACGTTTTATTGTAAAAATAATTTAAAGAAAAGCTTCTGTTTTAAACAAACACTTTATATTATCCTAAATTATAAATTTTTGCCTAAAAAGATATTTGATTTTGTTTATGGAATTATCTACTGGTAAGACAAACGTTCTAATGTTTATTATAACGTTTTATTGTAAAAATAAGTTAAGGAAAAGCTTGTGTTTTAAACAAACACTTTATATTATCCTAAATTTTTGTAAATTTTTGCCTAAAAAGATATTTAATTTTGTTTATAGAGTTATCTGCTGGTAAGACAAACTTTCTAATGTTTATTATAACGTTCTATTGTAAAAATAAATTAAGGAAAAGCGTGTGTTTTAAAGAAACACTTTATATTATCCTAAATTTTTGTAAATTTTTGCCTAAAAAGATATTTAATTTTGTTTATAGAGTTATCTGCTGGTAAGACAAACTTTCTAATGTTTATTATAACATTTTATTTTAAAAATAAATTAAAGAAAAGCATGTGTTTTTAACAAACACTTTATATTAACGCCAGATTTCTCTTTTTCTTACTTTTAAATTTTATACTTTTTATACAGGGTGTCTCTACAATGCCTGTAGAAAATGCTGTCACAAATTTCTTGAGCCAAAATACAACGATCTAACGCAATTTACGTTAGTCGAATAGTTGATCGTTTGCAAGACACGAGGTGTTGATTTTTAATTTATTTTTAAATTTTTTTATTCATAGAATTTTTTTTACAAAATTCGGTATTTGGGGTTTTTTAGGGTGGCGAATGGAAATCTGCTCACATTTTTGTAGTTCAATGTAGAGGAGCCATCTGCAGTCCTTTGCTTATGTTCAAAATGCCATAATTTTTTTGCTTCGATATTTTCTGTCCAAAAAAGTATATGGTAAATATCGCTACGAGCAATCGTCTTTAAGATATTATAGATTAAACGTTTTATTCCATACAAAAGTTTTTAATTGCTTTTCTTCACGCTTTATTTGGGCTTAGGAATGGTCCACACTATTTTAAACATATGGAGCGTATTTAAAGGTCAATGCACCTTTAACAGTAAGAATAAAAATAAAAAGGAAAGAATAAGAATAAATAATTTTATTTCAAACATATGGAGAAAAGAAAATTCAACGTTCAGAAAAAGCAAATACATTTTTTAAAAAATAAAAATTTTAGGTGGCTCCCTATACATTATAAAACAAAAACGAGAGCAGATTTCGATTTCCCATCCTGGAAAACCCTCCAATATCGAATTTTGTGGAAAAATTTCTATTATAAAAAAATTATTTGAAAATAAATAAAATAAACTTTGACACTCTGTACTCTGCAAACAATCAACTTTTTAAGTAAGGTAAATTGCGTTAGATCGTTGTATCTTGGCTCAAAAAATTTGTGGTAGCATTTAGTACAAATCTTTTAGAGACTTTATCCTCTATCTCATATCTGGGTCTTCGACTACTTTTCATATTGTTTATTCCATTAAAGCAATGAATGTTCCTACTTTTACAAGAAAGTTTCCCACAGACGAGCTGTTAAGGACATATCCTCCTTGTATACGTTGTATATCTATTTTCATGGCTTCGTAGATTTATCCCACATAATTCCTTCCCTAGCAGGTACCAATAGAGTAACAGGAAATGACACTCCCATGCATTCCTTAACAGGTTATTTATAGAAGCCCTGAACGTTCCACCTTCCCCGTTCCTTTATCTCTAGAGTATCGAGACCGTAAAACCTAATTTCTGCAGTAGTCTCTACTTCCCCTTTAAATCTTTAAATATGGGCTAATTTACTTAAGACCCTCTCGATACATTAGTACATACTACTAGGCTTTGATTGTAAAAAAATAGCCTTTGTAAAGACCTCATAATTTTGACATCTTAAACTATCAGAATTGTTTTCTAGAAATAAAAAACTATAAACTGCCTATGTTAGATCCGAGAACACATAGCATGTTTCTGATCTTAAAACTAATAACTACTAAACGTACAGTTTATCCCACATCCGCAAGTTTATCATTTAGACGTAACAAGAAAATAAAATAATTTCTTTTTCTTGGCAAAGAACATGTTATTCGTTTAATCCTTTGTGTGGTTACACCTTCAAGAGGAAACATATAAAATTTATTATAGGTTTTAAACATAGTACCTGTATTCTGTGCTATCTTTGCAGGCAATACGTGGGTACTGTAATTTGCAAGCAACATTGTAGAGATTATCGAAGACAGTGGCACAGCATACCTCACAAAGCAGCACAATTTCATAAATTGGCGGGAAGGGACGGTCATTTTTCTCCCGCGGGTTCAGCCGCCATGTTGTCCGGATATAATGTGGCACTTTTATTTGCATCGTAACCATCCCGTCCAGAGGTCCGGACTTATTAAAATTAAATGCCAGACATTGGAGATTTACTTAATACTTAGTTAAATGTTATCATCCAGTCCAAAATTTCAAAGTAAACCAATTTCAACTAAAATTTAAGAATACTTAAATAACCTTTTACTGAAACTTGAAAAAGTTAGTTATTCTATCATTCGGCAAAAATTTAAATTCTAAAATTTATAAATACTAAATAACTTTTACTAAAACTTTATATAATTAGTTATTCTACACAATGGACAAAATATGTAAATTTGAAAACTTATTTGACCCGTTTTGTATTATTAAAACATTTATTGTTACTGAAAATCAAACAAGGTGTAAGTAAAGTTTTAAGAAGAGGAACAATTTGAAAGGGCGTTAGTAATTTAAAAATTTGTTGTGTTATCTGTAAAACCCACAAAGTGTAAAATTTTATAACAATGGTGGAATTGTCCTATTTAAATGGCTTTAGCATTTTAACCTGTGTTTATGATTCTGTGGTTATATAAATAATTTTTGAGTTTTATAGGGACAATTAGCATTGCGTCTTATGGCAAATTTCAAGAATATTCGATATTTTGGTCTATAACCGTATTTAAACAATTTGCATTTATTAAAAATGTTATAAGCTGTCTTTAAAAAGTTAAATAGGTTCCTACAATAAAATATGTAAAGTTTAGTTTAATTTTATATTAAGTGTTTCCACGGAAAGTCAAATAAGATAAATTAGTATATTGTTGTATAAGATGGAAACGTGTAAAGGCGCTTTTATACCAAAGTTGACAACTAAAAGCTGACAAAAGATTGTTTGTAGAAAACTAAAAGTTGTCATTTAAAAGTTGCACTTCTTAAGTTAGAGCAACAAGTGGACGATTTTTTGTAGAAAACTAGAAGTTGCTCTTCTCAGATTTAGAAAAACAAGTGGAAAACTTGTTGCCAAGAATTGGCGCGAAAGGTTTAGGCAGCAGTTCTCCAGTTCTCCACAAGTTTTCTACAAGTGCTTGCACAAAGCGCGCAACAACAAATCTTTCACTTTTAGTTGTCAACTTTCTTTGATCTTTACCGATACTTCGTGGGAAACCAAAATTTAGTGGAAAATTTGTCTCTCCACAAGTGAAAGACAGAAAAAGTTGCTGTATTTTGTAGAAAAAGCAACAAATTGCCGCAACTTGTGGAAAACTTACTGGAAGACTTTGGTGTTAACGCGGCTTAACTTAGGGCTTGACATTAAAAACGAAAAATACTAACAAAGGTTTTTTTTTTAATAAATCATACTTTTTTTTCCAAACGTCGAAAATTTAATAAAAATTGTCGAAGATAGTACGATAGTACCCTCCACTCTAATATTCAATTTCTCAAGCCAATCAATAGGCTTGATTTGGAAAGCAAGTCACTGCAGATATCTTTTTCACATTAACTGGTACAAACACATTACATCCATAGCTTTAGCAGCTTTAAAAAAGCTTAGATTCCTCTTTCGAGCTAAAAAGTATTTCTTTTCTTCCCATCTGTATACACTGTATGTATGCCAAATCAGACCCTCTTTAAAATATTGTTCTCATGTCTGGAGAATGGCGTCTCCTACAACTCTTAGCATTCTCAATTCCATTTAAAGAAAAGCTTATTAATGATCCCATGCTTACGAAAAGGCTTCCTCCTCTTGCCCACCGACGGGAGGTAGGGGATCTGTCGCTCTTTTATAGGTATTTTTACGGCTTTTGCTCCAAGGAGTTGACCAGTATAATTTCTCCTCTAGCAGCTCCCAACAGAGCAACACGTGGTGCAACTTTTACATTTTAACAAAGATAATACTACTACGGATAAGATGAACCATTCAATGCTATATTTTTGATACCCCTAATGGACTTTGGCTAACGCGAGCCGATGTCCATCGAGAGATTTTCGCGCTATCCTTGAACGAAAGTTAAACAGTGTTGCCGGCAAGTTTTTACTATTGGCGTGATGAAACGCGACTAGATAAAAGACAATCCGTTTAGCCGCGCGCTTTTGCTACTTAGTGTTCCGAATAAGATACAAGCTGTGGTACAAGCGACAGACATTGGCAATGTCGCACGGTTTATTTCGCTGGGGCAGGGGTAACCGACTTAATTTTATTCGCATTTACGGAAGCATTGATATCTTCGAACTGATTCAAAACGCCCCATTTAAATGAACCATCTATTCGTAGTAGTATTATCTTTGATTTTAACCATAACTTCCCACTTGCTTCGTTCCTTTATCCTTAGAGTGTTCAGACTGTGAAACCTGCTACCTTTTTCCCCTTCAGATCTCCAAATATTTAGGTCCCGTGTAAATAAACTTTCTCTGACCACACTTAAGACACCCACGGTACGTTAGTACTTAGGCCTCAGCCTTCGTGGACTGTCCCAAGAAAAAGAAATATAAACAGACTTATAATCAAAAGTAATTTTGGTGCTCTCGCACTAAAATTACTTTTTCTACTTGCGTGCGCAAAGTACTTACTTTGCGCATGAAAATAAGTGGGCAAAGTTTAACTTTGCGTACGGAAACTCTGCGAAGGCATTTTCGTTCTGCATATTTGCCGTAATTATGGTCGATTTTTAAATGTATTAATAACTCTGGATAAAATAATATTAAAATTAAAGGGTTCTAAATATTCTTTTATTGTGCTTTATTGAATTTTAGATACATTTGGCGCTTAGTAAATATCCCATATCAATTTTCTTTATTATCATTTTAATATTTTACCATGCACCATGTATTTCACCATACTAAATAATAAAAAATCAAAGAATTTTTCAAGTACAAACATTTTCTAATGTTACGGAAGCATCAGAAAATTCGGTAAAAAGTTTAAAATAAGTTTATAAGAATGGAGGAAGAATTGCCAGACGATGTTTTAAAAGCTTAGCAACTTAGAGCTCCTGCCGGCAAAAGCAAAAGTAAAGTACGAGAAACAGTATAATTCATTTGAAACATGGTGTGAAAAAAAAGGCGTTAAAACTTTGAAAGAGAAGGTACTTTTAGCCTATTTTTTTAAATTAAGCAAGGAATTTAGTCCAAATACTTTATGGTCGAAATACTTCATGCTGAAAGGTGTTTTAAAGATCAAGAAAAATGTAGATATCGGCCAGTTTTATAAGTTAGCAGCATTTATTAAGAAACAAAATGTAGGCCTTCGGCCAAAAAAGTCAAGGATTTTTTTAAAAGAAGAAATATCTACATTTATTAATGAAGCACCTTATGAAATATATCTTTTGATAAAAATTGCGACCATTTTCGGACTTGCTTGGGCCTGCAGACGAGAATAACTCGCAAAAATGAAAACATCCGACATCGAGGACAAAGGCAACCTAATTGTTGTGAAGATTACAGACGCAAAAAAACTATACCTCACGTACTTTCATCCTATCTGAAGAGATCAACGACGGAAAGTGTTTGTTCTTATATCGAAAGGGTACAGCATTACAGCCACCGACAACACATCAACGGTTTTTCGTATATTTCAAAAGGGGAATTTGCACACAACAATGCGTTGGGATCAATACATTTGGGAAGATGCCTTCTGAGATAGCAGCATTTTTAAAGTTGCCGAATCCAGAGCTATATACCGGCCACAGCTTCCGGCGATCTTCTGCAACGTTACTTGCAAATTCCGGAAAAGAACTCATAGATATAAAGCGGTTAGGCGGTTGGAAATCGACAACGGTAGCCGAGGGATACATTGAAGAATCAACAGGCTACAAAATGGGGTTAAGCAAAAAAAAAATTAAACTGCAACAAGCCAAAAACTCTCAAGAAGCCAGATGAAATGTCCTGTTCCACAGACGCTGTTCAATCAGCTAAAACACAAGATTTCGTCTTAACATCGAGCAGCGAACCATCATCGACGTTCCTAAGAAATCATTTGAAATCGGCCATAAACCTTCAACATGCAAGTAATTGTACTTTTAACATTAATATTGTTAATAATAATTAACAATGGTTTTTTTTTTGTATAATCAGTTAAAATAAAAATTTAATTATTTACTTTGGATTTTCAATTTTTATTTGAAATATTCGTATATTTCTAATAATCATATTCTTTAATAAAACGCTGGTAGAAAAAGTATTGTTCCTAATACTTACGCAAAGTGACTTTTCCGCACTTAAAGCTTATCCGAACTCCGCTTCGCGTCGTTCGTCTAACTGCTTTGGCGTGCGGAAAAGTATCACTTTGCGCACTTATTAGGAAAATAACTATTTACTACCAAGGACGGGCTGCACCCTAAGTAGGGGCATAAGAAGTACTTTTGGTGCAGCCCATCAGCGGCAATAAAAGTCCCTAATGTCATTGGCTTTCATTCCCTTAAAAAGCACTTTCAACGGTTTTATATAATGTAAATTATTCTAGGTTTATTAAAACCTCAACTTTTTCTTTAAAATTAAAAAAGAAGCCAATATTTAATCGATTTTCCATCCAATTTGCATCGGATTTTCTAGATGGCTCTCGAAAAATGCAACACTCAGTATTGGCTCTCGCATAACTAAACACAGATATTTTAAACAGAATATACGCCACTAAAGAAAATAAATATCAGTTAAGAATTATAGAGACCAGTTACATGATTACGCTGTTAGGTTTTATCTCGTTGGTAAACACTGCGTTTCTATCGAACTAGTTCATCTGTCTTCGTCGGGATAATGTGGGCTTTCAAAGTAAAGTAATAGATATCTATAAATAGTACAAGAAGTGAAGGAGTATAATCCGGTTGTAAAAAGATTGTCTGGGAAATTGGTAAATTGTGTTCTAGAAATTAGTGCTAATATATAACCAGTTTTTTTTCTTTACAGTTCTATTAAAATCATAAATATTGTATAAAGGTTTGTTACAACACGTCGAAAAACCGTCACCGAACGATCACGCTCATGCGCAGTGATTAAAGTGCGTTCCAACAGAGACGTGACGGTTATCGGACGATCCTGTTTGTGTACCAACATAACTTGGGATCGTTTATGTTACGGTTCAGAACGGTAATTCCGATACATGGCCTAAATTAAAAACTGTTTGGGTTGACTTGCGCATTGAGCATCTTGGCACTGGATTTTTGATTTTTAACAGCTGTTTTCTGTTTCATCTTTCATCTTCATATGTTTACTGTTATTTAGCGACTAGCGTGCATCGTGCTTTAGCATTTCCTATTTCCTTGGTTGTTTAATCATTTAAAAGCATTAATTTTTACACCTCCGAAGCCCATCATTAAATTTAATTATCTTTAAAGATGAGTGACGATATTATGAGTGATATTTGCTAACTTTGATTACAAAAATAATAAGTAGAAAAGAAGGGTTATATTTTCAAAACAAAAAATTTAAAGACATTTGACTTTTTGATTTGACAATCCCGAAAACGATCCGCAAAGCGATCCAACGTTTGTTACTTTTTGTACCGTCACGAAACTATTTTAAGTCCGCGCATGCGTCGAAGCGCACCAAAAAACAATTCTAAAACGGTTTCGAAACGATACCGGATGCTTGTTGGAACAAACCTATAGTATCCTACAGTATAAGTAGTCCAGAAAACGAAGCTAGAAAAGGTGCAAAACCTCGCGATTTTTTCAAAATGCATAGATTTGCATGCAAATTTGGGATTAAGCTTAACTTACCCTCCTTCAGTTTTTGTGATAAATAACCATTTTGTTGGTTCTTTCAAAAGCTATAAGTCGTCTGTATAAATAGTGATGAGCAAAGCAAGACCAAGACCAAGACCGGGCTAGTCTTGGTCTTGGTCTTGGTCTTGCAAGTCTGGTCTTGGTCTTGGTCTTGCAAGCCAAAAGAAGGTCTTGGTCTTGGTCTTGCACCACCCGGTCTTGGTCTTGGTCTTGGTCTTGCTGCAAGAGTCTTGCTGGTCTTGCTTTTTTTGATAGACATAATTTAAACTAAGCGATCTTGAATAAAGTATATCTTTTTAATGCTTAAATATATATAAAGGTGGGAACTATATTTTTTGCTTTAAAATTTTAAAATATACCAATTTTAATCTTAAACGTACATTTGACCTATTTGATTAAAAAGCATATTTTAAATAAAGGAGTTCATTTATTTATAGCACCAGGGCCGGATTTAACTTTTTCCGCCCATAGGCTAATATATTTAGCAATAAAAGAATGTAAACTACACTAGTAGTTCTTATAAAAATGTATTAAACAAATTTAACAAAAGTAAAACATACAGAAAATTAAATATTAATTATTTAAAATAAACAAATTTCAGGATTTTTTAATCTATTGGTTTAATATTTTTTTTATTACTTTACCATTACCTTTTTTAAAAAATTAATCGTAAATTTGCCGCCCATAATATTTGCCGCCCTAGGCTTCAGCCTACTCAGACTAAGTCTTTGCGTAAATTCACCCCTGTATAGCGCTCTATTTTTGGTTAAATTAAGACACAACCTTCTTTTATACATTAAGTGACATATAGAAAAATTTTAGGGATAAGAATTATATAACTTTTTTTTGAAGAAGCATATAAAATTAAAGCACATGCAAAACTGTGTACTGTGTGAGCAGAAAAAAAAACGTTTAATTTCAATCAGATGTGAAACTTCCGTGAAAAAAATTCTGATGTAAACATTGGTTTCTGATTAAAAAAGAAAGTTATTAAAAACTTTTCAGTTTATATAAACTATTTATCTTTAAATTAGTTAAACATTTGACGTACAAAGTTTGCAGAAATACTTTATAAACAATCTGTAGATACAAGGGGGCTCAATAGTGTGACAAAGCTCGATATCTCCTAAATCGTCCATATGTATGAAAAACTAAACATACAAAAATTATAGACAAAATGGGCATGAAATGTAAAATTATTTTCTTTTCCAGAATTTTCCGATCAATCCACTGCCACTTAAGAAAACCCAGTTATTTTTAGCTTTTCCCCTAAAATAAAAAAATTATGGCAAAAAATCAATTTATAAAAAATCGCCACCCTATATAGTATGCTGAAAATTGTTTTTATATAGGAACAATGTCGATATAGATGGTTTTTAAATATCATTTTTGGTTTGACTTTTCCGTTTAAACTGGAAGTGATTTGTACAATTCATTTATAAAAAAAGTATTCCTTTATCACAGTACAAATATATTTTTAAGTAATCCATTACTTTCACATTCATATTTAAATTTTAAGAAGTAATCTAGTGGTGCTACTTCTTACAGTGTGAATCAAATTTAATGTTTTTCTGGATTTTGGAGATTTTTGATCCACCCTGTGGCATTACTAGATAGCTAATTTAAAAAAAAAACATTAGAAATATGAACGTGATTTTTAGCTTCTATAACTTTTGTACCCCTAGTTTTTCTCTGTCGTAAACGATTTCGGAAACGTCAAGCTTTGTCGGACCAATAGGTCACCATCTCATTATTTTTAAAACATGCTATTAAATTTACTCGTTATTGTTGTTAGAGAACTATAGAAAGATATTAAAGAAACTTTTACCTATTAAATAATTGCCTCTTTTGGCAGTTCTTGACACATTTTTTGTCATGTATGTATGAAATACCTGTGTATATTGAATATAAAAATTAAATATTAAAATATAAAAAAAGCCGCAAAAGTGCAAGAGTCTTGCAGGTCGGTCTTGGTCTTGCGTAGTCTTGCACATCTCGGTCTTGGTTTTGGTCTTGGTCTTGCATACCCCGGTCTTGGTCTTGGTCTTGCTGCAAGACCAAGACCGCAAGACCAAGACCGGTCTCGCTCATCACTATGTATAAATACTGTTTAAAATCCTTACTTTTTTAAAGGGGTGAGTTTAAAGGGCTGAAACAAGGTAGGGCTCGTCTAACACACGCGTTTTAAACGTCACTCAATTTTCATCATATACTAAATTTAAAAAAAAAAGAAAAATGTTTGTAATTTAAAGAGCTGCAGTTTCGAATTTTAGTAATTTTTACGTATCTCCCTTAGTTTTTGAATTAAAGAAAAGGTCATTTATTTATTAAAATTCTGAAATTTGACCTCAACATGCATTTCCATTTTTTTCAAAATTAATTAATGAAAATCGGTTAAAATTTAAGAATGTAGTTATGATGATACATAGATAAAAAGAATTGGAAAAAGGGCTACGCCTCATTTTAATTAGGGTGGTAGTTAGGGGGTTGTTTCCGAAGATTTTTGCACTCAAAAAATGTTAATCTAACCTTATTTTAATCATAACTCACTCAATTTTTATGAAATATACCTTTTTTAAAAAGAAACGTCTATGCAAATGCTTCAAAAAAGTTATTATTTATTATACGTAGATTTTGCGTTATTTGCCTTTGATACTCTGAAATTTTGTGTTTAATGAATAACAGTTAACCTTTAACAAACCACAACTTGGTTTGTATTGGTCCCACAACAATTATATTTTATTTGTTTTTTAAATGCTATAGTTTGGTTATTTATAGTTTTTTGATAAATTGCATTATCGAGTTATTTCCAAAAAAACCGATTAAAAACGTTGATTTTATCGACGAAAAACTCCGACATTCGATGGCGACTAACTCGAAAAGTATGCATTTTACAAAAAAAAATGCATAAAACATTTTTTGCTTAGAAATCATTTTTCTATCGATTCCTGTAGTAAAATTATAAACAAATTCCACCCCCGAGATGGTTTGGCAACCACCCCCAAGGTAAAGGCGCCCTTCGGCATAATATAGATTTTGCTCCTTGGACTATTCGCTACCTACTGTCAAAATTTTAAGTCATTCTATGCATTTTGAAAAATTGAGAGGCAAAATGGTTCCTTTCCTGGAATAAAGACGAAATATACAGGGTGTTCCTTAATGATATGCAAATAATCAAGGGGATGATCCCTAAACTCGTTACGAAAAAAATTATATGAACATAATATATCCTAAACGTCTCAACCTTTAAACTACAGGGTAATGAGGTTTTTTAAAAAATCTAAAATATCTGGAATATACCATTCTAGATATCCTTACAATTTTCGATATGCGTGTAATATGCATTTGGAGGCATTTTCTGGCGTACATTTTTTTTATTTCTACCAGTGGCGCCCGTACGGATTAGAATATTATATATTAGCATATCATCAAAGAACGCCCTGTACCTATATACCAAATTGTTCCAGAAATTTTGTCTTTCGAGAAGAAAAACACGATTTTATAGTTTGAAATACATTCAATATAATCTCCCTGAACTTCATTACACTTGATCATAGTGATCTTGATTTATGGATTCCATCCATGGAGTGAGAATCTGGAAGACTGTCAAAATACGCTTCCACGACTGCTATTATCTCTTTGTTCGATGAAAATCCATTCTAACGCATACATTTTTTGATATGTGGGAATAGCCAGAAGTCAGAGAAGGCTTAATCTGGCCAATAGGGTGGATTTTGCAACAATTCCTACTTTAATCCACTGATTTTCGCGATGATTTTTTCAGCTGTTTGAGCGAGTGTGTTGTCTTGATATTTTTTCTCTTCTGTAATCCAGCTCTTTTTTGCGAATTTGCAGCTAATTCAAAAGTTTACAATAATAAACATAGGTTATTGTTTTACCGTTTTTCAGGTTTACCATGAACAAAATTACTTTTGCATTCCAAAAAACTGATTCTAACACCTTTTTGGCCGATTTCTGAACTCTAACGCGATTCAGAGCCGAAGTTTGGGTTTAAATCACTTCCAAGCATCTTGTTTTGATTAAGAATCATGGCGATAGATGAAAGTCTTTTCGAAACGTTCCAAATGAGTCTTATTTGAATGTGTGCATTATTAGCGAACGCAGCACCTGTTATGGATACAGCTTTCCGGGACCCAATACTTAAGTTAAAATATTACTCTTCCTGTCTTATAATATTCTTGGGCTTCTATTTATTCTGTTTCGATTAATCGACTGTCTTTCAAAACAGTATCCTGTGCTTTTGCTGCGATTTTTGGTGTTGGTGCACTTTTTGGACGTCTTTCTCGTGGATCGTCTTCAAGACTTGTACGACCACGTTTCAGTTTAGTAAAGAACCCATCTTTCTACTGTCTACTATCTTCTAATTAAAGGTAAATTTTTTTAAAGACTTCTATCAATCGTTTGTGATTTTTTTTGGTGCTCTACTTTCTTCCTTTATCACTGATCGATATTAATTTTTTTTTTCACTTTAAAGAATAATGTGACACGTCACTTTAGATAGCTGTAAATATGTTTTTATAGTTTTGTTCCAACAAGCATCCGGTATAGTTTCGAAACCGTTTTAAATTGTTTTTTGGTGTGCTTCGACGCATGCGCGGACTTAAAATATTTTCGTGACGGTACAAAAGTAACAAACGTTGGATCAGTTTGCGGATGGTTTTCGGGACTGGGAAATTAAAAGGTTAAATGTCTTTGAATTTTTTGTTTTAAAAATATTACCCTACTTTTCTACTTACTATATTTTTGTGATTAAAGTTAGCAAATATTACTTATAATATCGTCACTCATCTTTAAAGATAATTAAATTCAATGATGGGCTTAGGAGGTGTACAAATTATTGCTTTTGAATTATTAAACAGAGAAGAAAATTGGAGATGCTAAAGCACGATGCACGCTAGTTGCTAAATAACAGTAAACATATGAAGATGAAAGATGAAACATGAAACAGCTGTTAAAAATCAAAAATCCAGAGTCAAGATGCTCAGTGAGCAAGTCAACCCAAACAGTTTTCAATTTAGGCCATGTATCGGAATTACCATTCTGAAACCTAAACATAAACGGTCCCAAGTAATGTTGGTACACAAACAGGGTCATCCGATAACCGTCACGTCTCTGTTGGAACAAACTTTAATCACTGCGCATGAGCGTGATCGTTCGGTGACGGTTTTTCGACGTTTTGGAACAAACCTTATATTTACTCCGAACGTTACAGGTATTTTTATAACCAATATTTTCAAACAATAAATTCTACTTGGTACCACTACAAGCTGCATGTCTTCTACATATATTTTTATAAAGATATTAAAGACCATAATGATGCCGATATACCCAACTATACATCAGCAACTGTCATAAAAAAGTAATATATTTAGTAGACAACTTAATACCTCGAGGTGCAATAGCTAAATTATTACATTCAACTATTCATAATGTGTATACCATCAAATGCACAGTTGAGTCTTAGTTAGCGAGCTAGCAATATGTTTAATAAATAACACTTTAATAGTACTTAAGCGAATAGAATCAGGATATTATACGAATAATTAATAAACCATTATATCCCAATTAAGAATCAGTAAATAGAACACATCCAACATCGTATATAATTATTATTACTGCTTAAAAATTATGTGTTTTCCAATCTTTAGACATGAAATTGAAACGTATTAAGATGTTATTACTTACGTAAAGTATGCCGATTGGTTTATTTTATCAATCAACTATGTTTAAATGATATCATATATTTGTATTCCTTAGCAAAAATAATAAATTTTCTGTAACTTAATATTGTACACATGTATTACCACCTATATAGGGACAAACCTATCATTTTTATAATTGTAGCTTACGCACCCACGTATTACTTCAAAGACGATCCGATACAGGATCGGGCTGAGACCTTACCGGGAATTTTATTATTTAAAACTTTTTCTATTGAAAAATGTTATGCAATTAAACCTTCTTGAAATTAGGACTAATAAGATAATGGGTTTTACCAACAAAGTGTGTTGAAGTAAATATCTACTCAAATAGAAACTACGTAAAATCAGAGAAAAGAATTACGATAATTGGGTTTGCTGAGTTAGAGAAATTTTTTATTAACATAAAAGCAAAGTGGAGATAGATTAAAGATAAGTGTAGTGCTTATTAAATAACTTTTGGAGATTCCTCTGATAGAGTATTAACTTCTTCGAATCAACCGCATTCACATGAACCTGAGGCCAGAACATGTTCTCGTGTTAAAGGTTTATTCATTGATTCTCTCCAAAATGAGAATCAGCTTTCACTGGATCTTTAAATGCTTATTTACTTAGGTCTTTGATGAAATAAAATAAACTTGTTTAAGCAGCGTTTTAAATTTGGAGCTTTCCATTGATAATCAGTATTTTTACTTAAAATCAACAATTCTTTTACTAAAAAGTTGTTCAAAATAATTTATCATTAGTTGTCTTAAAGTTATGCTTCTCAGCTTTGTATTATTCTATTATAAAATCTTACTTAAATATAATGCTCATATAGTATGATCTTATGTTTAAAAGCATTTTTAACATTGATGAAGTATTAAAAAAAATTGCATCATATAATTGTTAAGTACGCGGACAGCTAAAAATAGTCACTAGTTTAAAAGTGTGAATTTAGGATACATGAAGATAATAAAAGTTCATGTACATGTTGAATTAATTTAGTTAGAAGTTGGTCATCAAGTATTTGCTGCGTGTTCAGAATATAGATTTAGAATCAAAATAACGGCCATTGCCTTGTTGAAACACAGCATCTAGTCAGATTAGCCAAATTAGCAACCCTGAGCAAGATCAGAAATTGAATGAGTGGTCACCAATGAACACTGTGTTTTTTTTTTTTTTTTTGGTTTAGATTTTACATTATGAAACACCAAAATTTTGTACTTGACCTTCCACAACGAATACTGCGAACTAATTATGAAGAGATTGTAATGAGATTTTCACGGAACAATGAAGCATTAAATCGAGAAATTGTCCTTACTTATACTAGCCCCAAGTTCAGAAGTCATTGTCCAAGCAAGATATGAAGACTCAAAAGAAGGTAAAAATCCTATTAGTCGAACCAATTGAAAATAGTAAACTATATGCCAAAGGAATTCTACCCGCAAGAACTCTGACACAAAACAAAAGAAATACGGTATTTTTGCCAGAATAATGAACCTGAAAGATTACCCTCAACAGGTCAAACAGGGTGACAATATGCTGCTAATATGATAGTTACCCATACCTGTGCTACACCTATAGAAGTCCCTTTAAGTAAACTACCTGATGCTCTGCAAAACCTGGTGATTTCCTCAAAAGCCCCGCTAAATTTATTGCAGGTTACTAAGTTGAAAGACCGTTTGAGAAGAAATTAAGACGCTTTTTCTCTCTTTCTGAAAAGGATTTGGAAACACTAACATAGTTTAACATCAAATAAATACCAATAAGGCAACCACCACGATGAATTCCTATAGCTAAAAGAGACGAAGATAAGAAGTTAATTGGGAACCTGCAAAACCAAGGCATTATAGAACCAACCCAGAGTCCATGGTCATCTTCAGTAGTCCTGGTTAAGAAAAAATATGGTTCTACCAGATTTTGTGTTGACTTCAGAAGAGTTAATGACGTCACGAAGAACGACAGTTTTCCATTACCAAGAATAGACGATACTTTAAACACGCTGACGAAATCAAAATGGTTTCGACTATAGACTTGAAAAGTGGCTATTGACAAGTGAAACTTTATCCATATGGATGTAAGTTCCCTCTAAATAAAAATACTTGAACAATAACGGTCTGAAGTTTGTATGGTATGGTAGTATAATATTCATGGAACACTACGATGTTGCTTAAAAGGTATCGTAAAATGCAATTATTACATGTTCCGGAACTTGAACATCGTTGAAAGGGCTCTGGAAAAATTGCGACAAATGTTTTGAAAACCTGGCACTCAAAACTAAAGTTTTTTTAAAACCTAAAAGGTTTAAAAACAAATTATCCATTTGTAATTTAAAATATTTATCAACATTTTTCACTTAAGAACAGAAAAGAATTATAAATCAAGCTTTATATAATATCAGTTCGATCCTGACCCCGCCAAGCCCGCAAACCCGCATTGTAAGTCGTAAAATGCACACATGCCAGTACCATCAAGATTGCATTGTAATCGCCATTTTTTATTTTCTTGTAATAACAGCTTACGTGGGCCTTTGTTGAATTTGATGTTTGAGAGCTAAGTTATTACATATTGTTTTATGCAAAAAAATATTGGTTGTTTTTTTTATATATTAATATAATTTTAGGGTAGGAAAATTATGTTGCCTTCTGTGTATAATGACAACACATTTTTATATAATGCACATACCTTTGTTTGATAAAACCTAAAGTATAACATTGACAAAGAAGAAGAAAAAGTCCGAAAACTCACAAATCAAGCAAATAAGCTCAGTATTTGCACCTATTTTAGTTCTTTGCTCTTCAACGAAAAAATCCCATCGTAGATTTGCTGACGATAGTATCCTTTATGCAGCTCTTTCGTAAATTAATATTGGATTGGGAACATTTTGTCCAGTTTAGTGCCTCCAAAAAGAAAATCATATTTTTATGCGCAGCCAAGGTTCGCAGAAGAAAGAGTTATTTAACCTTGTAGGCGTTACCTTTGAGAATGCCCCTAATTGTGACAAACATCCTCAGAGGATAGCATGGTATCGTCATGCTACTTTATGAAGTGACGCTCCCACGGACCCAAGTTATCTGGGTTATCAGGGTTAAATGGTAACATTTAGCAGTTGACAGAGGAGCTTTTCCTCGCCTGACCTGGTACCACTCCCATTTAAAGGACTCATGAAGACTTATCAGACGTTTCGAGTTCTGGGTGGATGAGTCAGTTTTCCTTTTTTCTCCTCTTTCCTTTTCTTTTCCTTCTTTTTAAAGTTTGAAAAAGTAATGATGGCACACCCGGAAGTAAAGTATTTTGAAGGTAAAATACCCCTCCAATCGGATCTCCGGGTGAGGGGTTCTCTTGGGTGGCAACCATCAAAAAGTTTAATCTCATTTACAAATATATGTGGGCTGAACTCCAACATAAACTCTGTACAGCATTATCTTTAATGTTCCAAAGCCCACAAAATACCGAAACCCAAATAAGTTTGAAACATTACCAACCACCTCTTTTTCCCAGGTTACGAACTTTATTTTATCTTTTCGTCCCCATGGCTGCATATGTGCTTACGTTCGCAACGATCTGGCTTGTGCTAGAGTTTCTAACCTTGAATCATGTAGGCCTTATATTTTTTGGCTTAAACTTACCTTTAGGTCTTTTACCAAATTCATCTGCTGTATATACCGATTCCCACCTAACAATTCCCATACGGAGTTCTTTGACTTCCTTTCAATAAAGATTGACACTTTTATTTCGCAGTTTCCATTGGCCGACGAATTAGTTCTCGGAAATTTTAATGTTTACATTAAGGTAAGACTAGATTCTACAGAAACTGACAATCAGGACAGAGCAGCCCAAAGCTTTCCAATTAGTAATACGTCACTTACTTTAAACCCTGAACTCAACTAAGCATCATTTAATTGCCCCTTCTTTTATGCTCAGATCATAGCTTTAACACACATTCTGAAGCAACTGAATACATGCCTCCACGCATCGTCTGGCACTACCCCTTTGGGCCGACTGGGATGGTGGGGAGAGAATTTTTTTGATTTCTACCCATGGAATCCTGCCTGTTTTGACCCACGATCCCCCAAAATTTGTAAACAGCTTACAGAAAAAATTTAACAGGATATTGAAACCTATATTCCTCATCCCAAAAAAACCCCAAACCTTTAAATCACAAACCGACAGGCATTTGGGTTAAAAAGGGGGCTCCAGGGTTGAAGCCCCCTCCCCCGAAATTATAAAATTTTGTTTACATTTATCCAAATGTATCAGACAAAATTTTTTTTTTAAAAACTGAATTTTTTTTTTTATTCATAAAAAATGAATAATGTGTTCATGTTATAAGAGCTCCTTCTCTAATAATGTTCTGGATACAAATCTGATAAATAAAAATTAATAAATCCCTCCCTACCATTTCCTGAAGCCCCACCCCCGAGAAAAAAAATCCTGGCGACGGGCCTGCTAACCGTGGTTTTCTAAATCATGTGACAAGGCCAGACTTTTAAAAACCCAAGCTCACAAAAAGGTTCTTTAAAACCCTTGTCCCAAAAATCGACATGCCAGCATCCAAACAAGAAATCAGTATAAACTAATTTAGAAGCCAAAGGTCGTTTTAACAATCGGATAAAAGAAAAAGTCCTCTCTTGCTCGAATGGCAGTAAATCCTTCTGGTCCATTGCCGAAAACATTAGTTAAAACTTTGGTACAAGTTTTTTTTTACCCCTAACCTTTAAAAATAAAAATGTTTCTACCTCTAAAAGAAAAGCCAAACTAGTTGCCAAACAATTTGCTGCCAATTTTACCCTTGATCCTCCCGTTAATCTGCATCTTCCAACAGTTGCCTCTGTTACTCATAAAATGTCCAATATCATTTTTAAGATCAAACAGAACAAGTGTATCCTTTATACTCTTAATACTGGATGGCATACCAGCAATCGTCTTAAAAAAATATGCTTCCGAGTTTGCACCCATCTTAACTCGCCTCTTACGACACAGGCTAGAACTAACCAAACAATAAAATTACATTACTAGAACTAACTAGAGCTAACCCAATTAAACGATGCTATTATTTTGGTCGAGGAAAATATGATTTATCAAGGGACAGATCTACTGTATGAAAGCATTTTCTTGGGCATAATTTATGGTGATTATTTATTTAGAATACAAACTGTTACAAATTTGGGTACATAAATTTGATTACAAATAAGTTAATTTCACATAAAAAATACATTTTGGGATTTGATCAATTAAAAAAAAATATTCCCTTTTTTATTTCTACCCAGTGGCTAGTAAGACATAATATTGTTCTAAATTACCTAACTCAACATGTGTAAATTAAGTAATTAACTTTTTTATCGATTGCCATTTATTTTACCTATAACTAATAAATAAAAGTCTTGATTTTAGGTCTTTAGACGTTTTTAGTGGTTATTGAAAACTAGGAAAATAAATGCTTTATGGTAATTAATTTATGTAAATACTACAATACTGACAGTTTAAATTGACAATACAAATTCGTTTTTATGTAAGTTCCGTTACAAGTAATAATTATGTTGAAATAATAAGCTCCATTGTTAGTCACTTGAACAAGTTTAAAATTTCTCTTTAAAAAAAGCTTTTGCATAAAACTTAAGGCGTCCTACATTTTACCTTTTAATAAAACCCGAAATCTGCCCTATGAGCTCGTTAATTAATCCATAAAATAAAAAAAATGCAAACATTTTAAAGTTTAAAATTTTTAAAGGGCCTCACATTCTTCAACAAGTACATAACTAGTCTCCTCCTCTCGTCTCCTTTCATCTCGTCAAGACAAGAGACTGATTTTTCTGTCGTTTAAAGACGTGGAATCCTCCTCTTCATGACAAGAACCAGAGGTTTTGTTTAAATTAAAAATAAAAATATTATGATTTAAAATATTGATAATCAAATTAAAAAAATATATTAAACAAGAAATAAGTAAATATATACTGGGCGATTTAAAATTACATTTCTCAGGAACATTAAAGAAAAAATAGATAACATGCAAAAATTGTCAAAGCAAAGTTGTGTATGTTCTATAAATGTATTTCCCTCTAACAAAAAAAAAAAGGGGTTTAAAAAAGTAAAAACCGGGGGGTTAAAAATTTTTTGCCCTTTCATTTTTTTTTTTTTTTTAGAAAAATTATACCTGCCGACAACAATAAAACTGCGGATCAGTAGGTGTTAAAGGAGACCATTAGGGACGCACTTAATTTTATAAAGATTTATAATTTATTGTTTATTTAGGTAGGTATAATCTTAAAAAGATTTAAAAAATTAATATATGCAAGTTTTTTATAAATTTTATTTAAATATATTATCTATACATAATAACATTTTTAATCTAAATAAATAAACTAACTGTTTCACTATAGGATTTATGTTGTTTTGTGAGAAAAATAAGAGTCCCCAATTTTTTTTAATGTGCTGTACCCAATTTTTTCCCGCTCTCACCTGGTATGTTGGTAATTACATTTTTTATCAAATTTAACACATACGGCCAGTGATGATCGCGTTGTTAAATTTAGCAATGGACTTAGCAATTGTTAAAAGTTAACAACGGTTTAGAATGTCAATGCTAAGTCCATTGCTAAGTTTTTTACAATCAAGGATTTGTCACTTGGCCGTTAGACTAAAGGTGTAACATTTTCTGCTCTGATCTTTGATTTTACTTGGTTCCACAATGCTTCTATGGCAAGGGTTTCTAAACTATGGCCTGAGGGCCATCCGCCCAGGACAGATCTTGTCCAAATAATGTTTATAGCAAATTAAATTTAGTTTACTGAAGTATTCTAATTTTGTTGAATAATTATTAATTATGACATCTACATTGATATGGTCATGGGCTGACTCCGCTAACTCATAACATTCTTGTAGGCTTATTGTTATTGTTTTTGTCATAAGTTGGATCAAAAAACACAGAATTGTAATGAGTAAAGACATGTATAATATGCAGAAAATTTAATTTCAGTATATAAAAATAACAAATTATTGAAATGAACCCAATAACATTTTATAATTTTAAATAATCAATAACTTATAACAAACATAATACTTTGAAATACTAATGAGATTTATGTAATTGAGATTTTCCATTGACAATAGTTTGTAGTTGTGGACAAATTTTTTATTTGTAAAATTATTAAAAGAGATTTAAGATGCTCACAGTTAATTTCGTTTCTTTTTAAACATTTTTTTTTTTTTTTTTTTTGGGAAGGTTTTTCAAAAAAGTAGCCCAAAAAAAGAAAACAGACCACGGAGAAAAGCAAATTATCAAATTTTTTTTCAGTGGAAGACTTTTTAAAAATTTTAAACAAAGATGATTTTTTTATATTTGTTTTTTAAATTTTATCACTGCATTGTAGATCAACATTTCCTTTTGAATTTTGGGGGGTGGGGGTTTTAATGTCAGTATAAAAAGGGTTTTTGGGAAAAACAATTTGATTCGCAATGGCATCAAATTTCCAGAAACGAGTATCAAAAACCAAAGCACTCAAATTTTTAATTTAAAATCGATGGGGAAAATCGTCTCTAGGGGGCTAATTTTTCCCCTGAAAAAGGAAAACATTACCAATTGTGATTGAAACGTCTCAGTTTCTTCCGGAAGATTTGATATTAGTGATAAATCGGGGAAAATGCTTTTTCCCCCGCAACCCCAAAAATTTAGTTCGTTCACGGGTTTTTAAAAAACATAAAATTTAAATTCCACAGCCATGCGTTGTTTTGTAATTCAGAAAAAGGGGGAGTTTTCATTAAAAAAATTTTGATCACTGCTCAAAGGTTAAAAAAACGCTGAAGGACTTTGCCCAACTGCCGCGTACGGCAATGAAAAGGGGAAATCAGTTTCTCCAATCTCTTCAATAAATTGTCGGAATTTGGGATTCAGCCAAAAAATCTGAAAAAATTTAAAAACAGTTCATATGTTTCAGAACGTCAGAATATAAACATTTTCCGCACAAAGACGGGTTGATGAAGATACAATGTAAGAAAAATGGTTTTGAACCACCGCTTTTTCGCCTTTGAACAAGAGCAACTCTTTATTTTTTTCCCCCCATTTTTTTTTCCTCCACAGTTGTAAAATTTCAATTTTTTCCCCCGAAGGTTCTTTGATTTTGATTTCAACTCCAAAAAATCTGACCCGGGCCATGAATATATACATATCAAAAAATTCTTCCATTCTAGCTTTTATCTAATTTAAATAAACAACATAGCAGTATCTGAAATCCGTTGATCATCCAAAAAAGAAAACCACTCAAAATGTCCTTTTTTTTAAAGTTGAGAGGATATATTTTCAGCGATGTTTTCACCCTTCGAGCCAATTTTTCTGACATACTGACAGTTTTTAATAAATTTCCCTTTTTTAGGCACATTTTTTGGCTACCCAATTTATTTTTTGATCTTTTCCCCCCATCGGTGAATGGTTTTCCACGTTTTGCAATTTCGAGCCACACGAAAGCTGGACGATTTCACCTTTTTAGTTTTATTTTGTAAATGAAGATTGCTGCGATTTCAACCGCGCCATACTTTGTTTTTCGCCCCAAAAAAATTCCTGTATATTTTGAGAAATTTTAAAAAATTTTTTTTTTTATAATGACGTTCAATGTTATATTTTTTGAGAAACCATGCCAAAAATCAAACATAAAACCCCTTTTCCCCGGGCTCAATTACGAAATACTGAATGTTCCATGATCTTTAATTTTTCTTACTATCAATTTTTCGCTTCTTTTTTCCCTACTACAAAAACACAAAAAAGCAAAATTTTAAATCAAAATATTTATAAAGATGTCTTAAACTTAAACACGCACAAACATTTTAAGGAGGTATGCAAATTTTTTTTAACCAGGCATGGGGAAAGATTTGGGGCGCCATAGCCTTTTTTATATTCCAATTACTCCATCTAGAAGTGAATGGAAGACCAAAACTTTAGTACAACGTTGTGTATTTTTTGGGGTTTTTTTTTTATCAGTGGATTTTTTCACTTCTACCGGCAACAATGATAATATTTTTTTGGCCCCCAAAATTACGGGGGTAACAATCCCAAGGTGGAAAGTTTGGAGCCCCCCGCTCTTGGGAAACATACAGTGATCGGGGGAAGACAAGACAGTATGCCCAGCCTGTTCAGCCAAATTATCACAAAAAATTATTTTTTTTTATATGAATCTAAGACTTTCAAAAAAGGGGGTTTTTTTCTGAATTCAAAATAAATATTATTTTCTAACAAATATTCCTGGATTTCAGTTTTTGAACTTGATGAAGTTGCTTTTTTAGCAGACGGCTGTAGTGGCTTGCGTTATCCATGACAATAGCACTTTTTTTTTAAATATTTTTTTTAAAAAAAAATTTTTTAAAAACCCCCTTTTTAAAAAATTTTTCTTGTATCCCTGATAATTCAAGCTAGAATCCATAATATTTTTTGCAGAAACAACGCGTTTGGGGAAATCCGTCTTTTTTAACCAGGGTATTATGGTAACTTTTCCTTTATTTTTTTTTAAGGTGAAGTATTAACTGGGGAAAAAAAACCCCCCCCCTTTTTTTTACTGTGTCGGGGTATCGAACCATGTTGTATCAAGGTAAATTATGGACGGTTTTCTAACCTTTATCTTTTTTAAATTTTTTAAGGTAATTATATCTCGAAGGGTAAACTGTGCGATTCCATTTTACTTGTCTTTTTCCATTTTGCGGTATTTAAATTATTTTACAAACAACTCTAGGAGGGGGGCACGGTTAATATTTAATTGGTTTGGTTCCTTTTTTAAGTTTATCCGGAAAAACTCCCCTTTCAAAAAGGGAACATATTTTTTTTCTTATTAGGTCCTTTATCACTATTGTCTATACTGTGAGATTTTAAAAAAAAAAATACGTTTTTTTTTTTGTTCAATTCTTCA
>JAHBCN010003254.1:0-77570 GCA_019359885.1 Listronotus oregonensis | reverse complement strand
AAAGGATCAGTTAAAATGTTTCCGCTTTGGTTAAATTTTTTTTGTAACCTAATTTGTAACGGGTTTAAAAAGGCGTTAGAAGTTATGAGGGTAATTACCTGAATATGACTATATAGTTTCAGCCTCAAAAAAGGGGGCAGGGGGGGGGGTGGAGGGTTAAAAGGCTAAAAACGTGTTTTTCGCTTCTGAAGCGCCTTGGTAATTTTAGAGGAATACGTTTAAAATGTTTTTATTTAGGTTTTAAAAAAACCTATCATTTGTTTATAAAAAAATGCAAAAAACCGTTAAAAACCTTTTTTAAAATATTGATAATTATTGAAAAAATTTTTTTTATCCATTTTGTCATTGCAAAACATCGGTTTAATTCTTCTTAAATGGAGGTTCTAAAGCATGATCGGATAATTTGTTGCTAAGATAATTGAGTTTTACTGTTTTTAAAACCCCTAATCATGGGTTTTTTTTTTTTTATAAAATTTGGTTTACAAATTTCTTTTGTTTTTTATGACCTATTTTTTAAATAATTTAGATCAACAAAAAAAAAAAAAATAATATTCAGTTCGTCGTTTTGAGCATTGAAAAAAGGTATTTTGTTAATAAAAAATTGAGCTGGAGCGCCCCTGCATAAGTTAAGAATTTTAAACCAAGAAATAGGGAAAAGCTGGCTTTAAAACACTTTTTTTTGAAACAAAAAGAAGTTTCTATGACCAGTAAAAATCGAGTTACCATTTTTTTAAATATTTAAATTTTTTATAATAATTAAAATTAATTTGGCCGGCATTTAATAGTATAATACTTAAAGTTGATATACCGCACAATAAAGTTGTTATATTTGTTTTTATGGCTAAAAGATGTGTTTAAAGTGACGTTTTCGTCGGCTCCAGGGAGGTAGTGGTGGGGATAAAAGCTCTCGAACTGACATGCCGAGTCAAAAACGAAATCGAAATTTAAATCAGCGGAGCTCGAACAAAATAGCCATATATTTGGAATTTTTTATCAACAAGCCTTTTTATCTAGGGTAGCAAAAAATTATAAATAATGGTGCATTAGTTTTTAAAAAATTATCTTTAAATTTTTTTTTTTAAAATTTAAATCCATCGTCTTACCTCATTTTTAAGGAAAAAATTTAAAGGTACTTTAGAAATCGAAAAGCCAGATTGGTGTTCATGAACCCTCCTATTAAAATGGTATTGGGGGAGAGATCAATTAATATATCTAAACTGAAACTGAAATTTTATCTTTAGATTTTTAATTGGGGATATGCTGTCTAATGGGTTTTTTAAAAAAAATTAAATAAAAAAAAAATTAAGTTTAATTGATTAAAAGGGCCCACAAAAAAGTGGTGTGTGCTGGGTGTGAGTATAAAAGTTTCTGGAGGATTTTTTTTTTTCACTGGACAAAATGGGGAAGTGAAAATTGGAAGTCAAACGGCAAAAAACCCCAAGAAAAAGCATAATTTCAGATTCAGAATTTTTTTTTTTAAATGTGAAGCGTCAATATTTAAAAAAACTATTAACGATACATAAAACTTTATAGGACATATACTTTTTTTTTTTACAAGACCTTTAATTTATGTAATACAACTTTTTTTGCCTAAATGAAATTTTTTTTTGAGTTATAATCAAATAATAAAAAAAACCCCAAAATTTTAAAGGGTTTTTTTTTAAGGCCCCCCTGGAAATAATTGAAAATAAATATTTTTTTTTTTTTAAATGTTTATTGAAAAAATTTTTTAAATTTAAAAAAATTTTAAAAATATTATATAACCCTTTTTTTAAAATATTTGTTTTGAAGCCAGCTCTCCATATTTTTTGGTTTAAAATTCTTAACCAATACAGGGGGCGCTCCGGCCCCCTAGTTTATTAAAAAAAAGTCCTTTTTTTTTAAGCCTCAAAACAAAGGAATTCATATTTTTTTTTTTTATTTCGTTGATCAAAAAATAAAATATAAGTCCCCAAAAAAAAAAGGGGCATTTTTTTAAAACCTAAAATATTTATAAAAAAAAAGATATAGCCTACTAGATTAGGGCTCCAAAATCAGAAAAAAATCAATTATCTTAGCAACAAATTACCCAAAAAGCTTTAGAACCTCTCATTTAATGAAAAAATTAAAAACCGACGTTTTGCAATACAGAGATGGAAAAAAATATTTTTGTAATAATTATCAACTTTTAAAAAAATTTCTATTTTTCCTTTTTTTTCATTTTTATAAACAAATGGCCCCCAAAACAATTTTACCCGGGCTTAAATTATAGATTTTTTTTTAAAACCAAAAAAAAAAAATTTTGAACGTTTCCCTTTAAAAATTTAAAAATGGCGCTTGCGAAGCAAAAAACACGCACATTTTTTTTTGAGTCTAAAACTATATAGTCATATTCAGGTAATCACCCTCTACAACTTTTAACCCTTTTTTAAACCCGTAAAAAAATTTAACGTCTTAAACAGCCCTTATTTTTACCTACAGACTGGGCTATTAGTGACTTTTATCTTTGGACGAATATTTAAAGGATGCTTTACGGGATTAAAAAGACTAATTGTGACAGGTATTATTTGGGATGATGCCTAGTTAAAACGTTGTTTTTTTTTTAATAAATTAACACAATGAAAGTCCAATAAACAGCTTTTATTTAACCTACACCATTGTGTATGATTTTCAATTATTATTGTTTAAGTCTGTTTGTTATTCAGAAATAGTGTACCTTTTTTTTTTAATTTCTAAATAGCAAACAGACCTTTTAATACATATTGGTTATAAAGCATATAAAGAAAACGCATTTTTAATGTACTGTTCAACAAATGTAGATACCTTTTTAAAACCGGAAAGCAGAAAATAGGAATGAATTTATCCAATGTTCAGCAAAAGTGCAAATTTTCGAATCTTTATTTTGTGTATATATGATTTAATTTAATTTTTAATTTGTTCTTTATTTTTACTTTAGGTGATTGATGACTTTTGCATTCATTTCAGGTATTGCCAATATTTACCGTAATTTATAGCCCGCGGAATAAAATAAATCGGTTTATTTGTTTCGTTCTTGTCTGGTTGGAGAAAATGTTACGTTAAAATTTTATGAGTAAGGCCATTGTTTTTTGATGCATTGTAAATAATGATTTAATAGTCTAAATTTTTAATTATAAATTTTTTTATAATATAAAAACATATGTATATTTAAACAATTTCGTGGATAATTAGTTGAAACCAATATGGAAAAAAAAGCCCCTAAATAAATAAATACCGCCAAAACAGATTTAAAATCATAATAAATACACAAAATAAATTATATTAGAATCACGGTTTTAATTTTAAAAGGTGTAAAAACGCAGGCATTAAAAACCTAATAAGTTAAGTTTTTTTATTATACTTTGCTAAAAATAGGTTCTGTTGCTTCTTATTAAAATTTGACACTGGCCTTGCAAATAGGGGCTTTAAGATGAAGCTTATTCATTGACAAATGAATATATTTAAAACTATACAGGGTAATTGGTAAGTACAGGCGAAAAATGAGGATCCGAATTAATTTTTTAATTCTGAATCAAAAACCAAAAATACTTTTTTTGCAAATTTTCCTTCTTTTTCAAGATAATTTACTATAAAGTTTTGCCAAATAAAAAAAAAAATATTTACATTGTGGGTGTCGCTAATCTTAGTTGGGGATTTCAAACTATTAAGTCATATTAAATTAAGTTTGACCTTTGTCAAAAGTTATACACTTGTCAATCTGTTATTGGAAAAATCACAAGAAAATGGAATTCACTTACGAAGAATACGGTAATATTGTTTATTTTTTTATGAGTATAACATAATAATTATTAAGCACGTGCACCAAAGTGTCGTAACTTTTGACAACGGGCAAACTTGATTTCTATGACGATAATTTGAAAGCTCCAACAAAGATTAGCGACACCCACAATGTGATAAAAAATTTTTGGCAAAACTTTATAGTGAAATATCTTGGAAACGAGGGAAAATTTGAAAGAAAAGTATTCTAGGTTTTTGATTCAGAATTAAAAAAATTAAATCGGTCTTCATTTTTCGCCTTTACTTACCAATCACCCTGTATATCCTTATATCATTAAACCAAATCTTTAACTTTTGTAGGTATAAGAAAATGACATATTTTTGTCCATGTTTAATGTTTAATTTTAGTGATTTAAAAAATTATAAATTTAATATAGGTGCAGGAAAAGGCAAAATTAAGTTATTAGTAAAAAATCACAAACACAAAAGTTTTTTTAAAGCAATTACATCAACGAGTTTTTTTAACCTTTTCTTGGACAAAAGTACTTTTGTTAATAAATATGTTAATTATTGTGTAAAAAAGTAATATTGGTGAAATGCCGAATCGTGCGGATACTGATCATCATAGTGTCTAGATTCTCGATAGAGATACATATAAGGACCTCAACTTTCGTACTCAGTCGGTGCGTTTAATTTCATTTTCGTAAATCGTTAATGTATGTAAATGTGTTTAACATATATATATATATATATATATATATATATATATATATATATATATATATATATATATATATTTATATATATATATTTATATATATATATATATATATATATATATATATATATATATATATATATATATATATATTATATATATATATATATATATATATATATATAAATATATATATATATATAAATATTTTAAAATATATAAATATATATATATATTCGCACTCCATGGGTAATTGATCATTTCATGAACTGAATATCCTTTTTTTCGCGGTGAAACGAGACGGTATTGCAGCATCTGGACACAAAAATCATCCAGTTCCTGTACTGTATTTTGGCATTTATCTATTTACTGTAATACAATGAATGACCCAACATTTTTGGTTTAGTTGTGGTTAGTTTTTCCGGTAATGTTGATCAAGAAGGTATAAAAATTATCTTTATTTATTAAAATTTTTTGATTTAGTAGTTCAATATAATGTTCTTTCCATTCAAAACACCGACGACTGATTGTTTCCCCTAATGGACAAATGCTAAATATACAGTACAGGAACTGGAGTATTTTTTCCCTTCTTCTTTTGCGGTGCCATACTATTTAAAAAGTGTAGGCGCCCTCGCCATATCTGTGTTGCGTACCAATTAGACACAGATATGGGGACCACCGGCAACGTGCCTTCCGGGAAACACATGTGAGAGGGTTTACTAGGCAGAAATACTACATAGTAGTTTGCCATTCCTTCGGAGGTGACGAGCCAAGAAAAAACCCAAAGGACAGTGCGGGGATCGAACCCTCCACACACACTGTGTCCAGATGGTGTAATACAGTCTCGCTGCTCAAAGTAAAAAAAAATTAAATCTATTTTATAAACTTGACATAAAAATTGTCCAGATAGTGAAATAAAATATTATTTCATTATCTTGTTCCACTTTACGAACTTGACATCCAGTTCACGAATATATATTATTTATGTAAATAAGTTAACATATCTTGGTAAAATATTTATTTTTAAATTTTACTTGATAAACGTTCTTGCTTTATACTTTAATATGTTTTAAGTCGCTTTGAACTTTTGTAGGTTTTACAATTGGCTGAAAATCTTCGTAAAATTCAGAATAAAAGGCAATCAAACCAAATTTCAGAAGATAAAAAAGTCTTGACGACCACCGAAAACGTGAATGATTTTCCCGTCGATACTAATAAAGAGACCATGGATGAAGATGAGGTTTAAGTATACCTATATATAAAAATAAGATTATTAAACACAATTTTACTAATATTCTTTTTTTCATTGGTGTTTAAAATAGAACTTGGCCATTTTTTAAAGTTAAATAAATGTTTTATTAAATAAAATGATACTATTTAGTCGCCGATTTTAATATAATAGATATTTGTTCCGAATTAAAGAATATTATTATATTCACCTACACATTTATTGAATTTTAGTGTACCTATATATATATGTATATATATCTATATATATATATATATATATATATATATATATATATATATATATATATATATATATATATATATATATATATATATATATATATATATATATATATATATAATATTAAATGGTTTTAACTCCTTCTTAAAAACAGGAGAGCTCCAAGATTTTCCAAATTTTTTAATCTAAAAAATGAGATATAGGGTCCACTCAAATATAGATATAGATTAATATGTACAAAAGTTTACAGTTTTTGCTCTCCCCCAGGAAAAAAATGAAGTTTTGAAAGAAATTCTCTATTTTTTTTTTTTTTTGGTGAATTTGGTTAAATTTTTTGTCAAAGAAAAAGCAGATGTTTTTGCGAAATTTGGGATTTGACTATAAAATTTGATTAAACTTGAAAAAAAATTCAAATAGAGTAATGAAAATAAAGCGTTTGTCTAAGTCCAATTTTTTCCTGGGGGCACTTAAAAAATTAACCAACTTTTTTTCGCATTTTTCAAAATAAAAATTTTCTTCACCAAAGTATTCCATTTGAGGCCAATAGCACTTGATATTTGGTGTGGGTCCCATGATAGCTTTTTTGATAAAACTTTGGAATATCCTAGAGTCGCCAGCGGTAAGAAAATTTTTCTTGGTTATACTTTATGTTTTCCTCACATATTCCATTCTTTTACGTTAGACACTAAACCTAATGATAGGTCTTTTTAGACAGACAGGTGGCCAAGACAAGAAATCTTGCCTTGGCTGGTCAAATTCTTTGTTGTCTTGAAAAAAAAATCAAAAAATAAAATACCTCTTGCCTAAAAGGTTTTTTAAAAATATTTTACTTGCCTTAATTTAATATTTTTCAAGACCTTTAAAATTTCTTGACGTATAATAAGAAGTAAAGCAATTTAAAACACTAATACTTTTTTTCATACTTTTAGAGCGCTTATAAAAAAAAAAAAACCATAGTTAAGTAAAGTTAAACTATTCTATTTCTAAACTTTAAATAAAAAGGGGGTTTTCCCCTACACAGGGTAATTCAAATTTAATGCTCACCATTAGAGATTCCCAAACCATAAAAGACACAAGATTGGTTAAACCTTAGAAAGGGCATGGCACACCTAACATGTATATTTCAAACAGGTTTCCTTCTGTTTTTTTTTTTAATTTTTGTATAGGTATGTTATTCCATGGGACACGAGAAGCAATCTTTGAAGGATTTTTTTACCTATACAGGGAGGGCCGGTTAAGGTTACATGCAAAAAATACTAAAAGTTGTTTAAAGAGCTTTATGATTTTTTGGTATTTTTTTCTAATTATATAGGGTAAGTCCGAAAAATTAAACTACAAGTTACATACCAAAATTCTAAAAGTAGCTACATCTTTCCAAATTTTAAGGATGTTTCCATTGACCCTACATATGTTAAAGAGAGACGAAGAATTTGTATTGCTCTATTAATAGGAAAACAAAAAAAAATGTAATATTAAGAGAACTTTCAAAACATGAAATAAAATAAGTTTTTAATTTAATTAGTAAATCAATCAAATATAACCATATCTTTGATCTGTATATCTTTTCTGTAAAATAATGTTTTTTTAATGTTTATCCTAAACCTTTCGTCGTTTAGTTTATTTAACAATATATATAAACCGAATCAAATATACTTTAAAACAATTTGTACACAAAAAAATATTAAAGACAAAAGAACATAAAAAATGTATATGATTTTTTATTTTACATATTTCAAAACCAAGTAATTCAAAACATAGATTAATCAATTTTATGATAAATAACGAGAAATTAACATTACTTCTAATTTTTTCATAGTGCAAGTTTCTGTTTACTTACTCTATTTTCACCAACTTCCAAAAACCAAACTTCATTTATAGAGATGTTTGTTATTTAGAAATAGTGTATAATATTTTAAAACTTTTTTTTTCGTAAAACCTCCTATGGGAAGTGTATTTTAGGACTTTGTGGGTAGAAAGGGTAAAAAAAGTGTAAAAAATATTTCGGAATAACAAACATACCTTATATATTACACTTTAAGTTTAAAATTTACCAACGCAAACATGAACCCAATATCCTTATGAAAAGTCATATTATATTTCTAGGCAACAATTGGGAAAAGGTCTTTATAGAATCCCTTAAACTGCATTAGTAACTCGGGTTTCTTTAGGATGTCCCAGGGTTTCCTAGGGACAAGTTTTAATACACACACCACAATGGTCGAGGTATATTTCTATTTTAGGGATATAAATTAAACTATTTAAAAATACAGGGCCCAAAAAAAGATAATTTATGAAAAGTTTTTATATTTTGTACAAAATGTAATATTTTAATTAAGTTCACCCAATTTTTTTATTTTAACCAATATCAAACGAAATGAAAAGTCTGTTCTAAACATACACCAATTTTTTGTAATGCTGTATTTTTATCAACGGGGTATGACCACCTCTGGGTTTCACTGCGCGACACCTTCTTGGCATACTCAGAATTAAATTTCTGAGCTGTGGCCAATGAGCTGTTGGGTTAACTGGAGAAAGCATCAATTTGGCATAAGCGTGGCATCATAAAGGTACATTCAAAGGTTCTGCTGAGCGATAAATGAACCTCTGTACTCAAACAATAAAATCCACTAAAACCCGGGAAAATGGTTACTACAGATACTATTTTGTCGTAAAGCGTTTGCCAAGTATTTTTTTCTGTTTCATATACTTGATAGTATTTTGAATAAAACTTAATTTATTTTCCTTAAAATTACATCAAATTAAGCTTTACTATTGTTTTTTAAACTTGAATAATATTTGTTATATTTATTCCCCAATAAGTATTACACAGATAAGTAATGATGTCAACATACTATTTTGTTTTTGGATACATAAAAAAAAGAGCGTCTAATTCGCCGAGGCTCTTGCGCTGTTGCCGTTGGCTGCGACGGATTTTTGGCGGTCGATTTTGATTTTAAATATTATTTTATAAAATAATAGTAAAGTTTAAAAATAAAAATTAAGACCAAACCAATTGAAAAATTTTGATTTTTTTTGAATAGAAATATTTAAATTGTAATAAAGAGCTATATTCAAGATTTTTGTGATTATGATTTTATTATTTAATAAATTAAAATACGTTTTTAAAAAAAACATGTGAAACAAGAAAAGAAAGGATTATGTAAAAAATAAAAAATAAATAAATTAAATTACATTTTGACAACATATTTTTATTTTCCAAAATAAAAGATAAAATGGGAAAACAAAGTACATATTTTATATCATAGAAAAACAACTATGATCATGATAAGCATTTTCTAAAACAAATGGTTCCTCTTTTTTAAATATTTCTTAATTTTTGTAATTTATTTACAGTTGGGCTTTCTAATGTGACTTGAGAAACTAATTTTTTTCTTTTTGTTGAATGGAAACGTCAGTTGTTTTTTAATTTTTTATTTGCTGGACCAATTTTTTCTTTGCATGTAAAATGAAATTTGGAAGTTGATGCTTCATTTTCAGTAAAATTTTTTCAGTTTTTAAGTTTTTTAAAACATGTTTAAGGACTGCAGGAACTTTTTATTCTTTTACTTTTCTTTGTGTTTATGAGCTTCGAAAATATGTTTTGCTGTAATTTGTTTTTATTTTCTGTCAAATTATTATTGGGAAATTGAAAGAGTTTTAAGATGATCAATAATGTCTTTTTTCTTTCGTGGATGTTTGTTTAGTTGACATATTCTTCTTTAAAGAACATCATTTTGAAGCCACGTAGTGTATGTTTGTTATGTTTACATATAGTACTGCGAATACAGAAATCTGGGCACGTGCAACTATATTTGTGAATAGAAATATGCTAAATGGCAACATTTTTGTTGCATTGTTTGGTTTAATGTAAATGCATACTGACTTCTTATTTCTATTTTCAATCCATTTGATTTCGAAACTGGAATTAACTGCTACAGTATGCCTTGAATGAATGTTTTGTATATGTTTCGAATTTTTTCCTTTTATTGTTTTAATAATTCAATCCACAATTTTATCTCTGATAAATTTATTAAGAGCATGAATACCTTTATCTAACCTTCGGAGTTTTTTGCATTTAAATAAAAATACTTTAGCACTTTGTGCATAGCTTTTAATCTCATATTCGTGTTTATGCCACAAGTCTGTCTGTAGCAATATGCCCACTGCTGGTAATTTGCTCCATAATTTTTTTGAAAATATGCTCCGAAAGCTTGAGTTTTTTAAACTTTATCTAATTTCTTTAAAAAGGTAGGCAATAAAGTCTGGAATTCATCAATGGAAATGGAATTTTTGTTAAATTCGACTGCCACGCTCTATCTACGTGCCATGCACAGTACAGCTGAAAAGGAACTTCACCTATTTCATTCTTCCAGCCATTATAAAAAACATTAGTTATGTCCGACATAAAAAGATTTGGATGGAGGGTACCAACCTTGCTTTTAATTTTTTTAAAAAGTTCTTTCGATTTGTTATCATACAGGCACCAGGAAAACCTTCACCCCATTCATCTATAACTAATAAGATTGTTAATTCAAAGTCGTAGGAGTTAATGCCATTGGTTGCTATCAATGGCCACTATATGGTTTCAAATTTATTAACATATGCCTGCTGAAGGGTTCATTATAATAATTACAGAAATCCTCCTCCCTTAAGTTTTCTTCATCTTCACACTATATCCCTTAAACCTTATAGAATAAGATGGGGTTGTTTTCCATCATCGCACATTCTTTTAGAAATATATCCACATTCACGGCATCTAAATCAAATTAAAACTTAAATAATTTTTTAATGATACCGATGAACTAAAATAAATTAAAAAAAAATATATACTTAAATAAAGAAAATAATAAATATATCTTAAAAGGGCTTACCTTGTCTATGACGTACACTTTCTTAAATCTGAATATCGTAGGTTTTTTTAATATTAACAACGTCTTTTCGAGACAGTAGGTCCAGTCTCTTGTATGCATCCGTATCAATATTTTCACGGTTGTCGCCAATAATTCTACAAAACAATTCTTATAATCTGCATACAATTACAGCATAGAACTGCACAGAAAAAAATGTATTTACCTTGTAATGGCTACGCCACCAGCAAGTTTCTGAGCAATAGTAACCTTATCAGTTTTTGAAATTTTAAGATGTTGCAAATCCATTCTATGCCCATAATGAGTCTTATAAAATTTTATAAATATTGACAAATCAGTCTTGTCTCTATGAACTTTAATTTGATTGGTGCAGTTAAAATTTATTTTCGTAGATCCTTGTGTCTTTGATTCTCGTTTTTGCAACTTTAACTCATTTTTTCTACATTTTTCTAAAACATTTGAAATTTATTATCCATATTATCCATTGAACAGACAATAGGTATTGGTTGACTATCAGTAGACCTTGCTTTGCAAACCACTATAATAAGAATACAAAACACCAAAATTCTAAAAGCTACTTTATGCAGAATATTCATATACACTAATTAGTTAGATTCAGTTTATTTAGTAAGTCAAGAAGTCTTGGCTATTACCATTTAATTACATTTATCTATGTTTTTCAAAAGCTAAGAAAAAATCCACCATTACATAGAATTATTAAAAATCAAACCATCAAAACTCCAAACTACATTCTTTATATAAAAGAAAGTGTACTATACTTAAATCATTATATTTCCAACCTGTTTTATTTGCACCACCGGAGGAAGTAAAATTTTTAATATTTTTTTTTTGTAAATATAGATATACCTATTTTGTTTTAATTTTAAACACTTATGTACTTAGATATTTTATTTACTATTTACTAAGTTTCAGCTATGTAACCTTTATAGAATAAAGCCTATCAAGGGTTTAAAAATTAACATAAAAAATCCTGTGGTGCACAAAATAATGCCCTGAAATTGTAAATACCTAGCTTTAAGGCCAAGTTTCTTAAAGGTTGAGTTAACCCTTCCTCGAGAGTAAATTCATCTATAGTCACTGCTGCAATAAATGCCACAAATATAAACATTAGATATCAATTGAAGTTAACTCCGGGGTAGCGTTAACTTGACTTTAAGAAACTGGCCTAAATGAAGATATTTAATATTCAAATTAAAATTACATGTTAGGTATCCATACCACTTCTACTACAATACAAATAAAATACTTCTATCTCTTCTTGAGTAACTTTGCCCCTGGGCTTCACATATTCTACATGTTGATTAGTTTTGTCATTCATTTAAGTAAATGTAAAAGCCGAAAATAAAAATTGATTAAATATTTATTATAGAAGTTTTACTTTGGGAGTAAGGAGTATATAAAGTGATTCTGTTTCATTTAAGCATCAACCCCAATTATTGCAAAACAGACACATCAAGCAGTACTTATTTGGAACAAAATAGAAAAAAATCTGCAGTTCTTGTTCTTCAGTTGCAAATAATGAAATTATAAAAAATACTATAAATGCTTTTTGCTTTCATGATTAATTTAAAATTAAAATTAAATTATAAATATAAGAAGGTATATCATATTATTTAAAAAAAAATGTTATACTTACCGTTCATATCAGCAAAACGTTTCTCTTCCAATTTAATAAGAATAGAATGCATTTCTTTGAGGTGAGTAACTAAATCTTTATGATATCTAAAAGGAATTGAGCATCCTTTCAAACAGTTAAATGACTTTATATGTTTTTCAAATGCAACTAATTCTCCATGTAATTGTTTTAAATGTCTGTTTAAATTATTTTTCTTTAAAAACGTTTTTGAACAAGTTTCACAAACATTTGGCAAACTCATAATAATTATTAGTAGGTACCTGCTGTATGTTCACAATACACAAATATCTAAATAGCAAAAGCGCAAATACGTAATCTAGACTGGTAAAACTTTTTTTAATTTCTATTAAGTGTAGGAAGACTAAAGACAAAAAATCGTTAGATTTCATAACACAAAATACAACCTCACTTTCCGGTTTGAATCCGACATCCATATCTGTCACTCTAAACAGAATTCTGGCAACACCGCAAGAGCCTCGGTTGCAATTAGACGCTCCTCTAATAAAGGCGCTAAAAACGTGACAACAGGGCATTTTTCATAGAGGCGTACTTCAGCCACCTTCGGCTTCGCTCGACAGATGACACACTTAACATGGCGTTTTAGTCTGAATGTTTTTCGTTTTTTGAGTTATTTTTGTGACAATTGTATAAATATCAGTTTTGTGTAAGTACTTTTAATAAATTAAAATGATAAGGCAGTGCCAAGTGTGTAAAGTGACAAATATTAATTTCATAAGTAAGTACAAACTATGCTTATACCATTCTATCGCCAATAATAAACACAAACATGTTGGGCGCAGCTCTCGATTGCGTTTATGAATGAAATGCTTTCTCTATCTATGCTATCAGCTTATTGGTTGTAGCAAACCAAGCAGCATTTACCGCAGCAAACAGTTGTTCTCGGTTCTGAAATTAAGGGTTTTCATGCAAAACTCTTCTGTGTAGTATAGCACATGCGTGCTCGATGGGACTTAGGTCTAGTGATTAAGCGGCCATGGCAAAACGGTAATATGATTGTCTTGTATAAATTATCTAGCATGTCTGGCGCCTTCACGAGGAGCGTTGTCGTGCATCAATATAAAGTCTGGTCCAACAAGTCTTGCATGGGGTAAGACAATTTGTTTAAGATTGTCTTCTACATATCGATAAGCATTTAAAAAATGTTTAACCAAAAGGGAATCGGTTCTTCCGCCGAGTCGTATTTCATCTCACACCATCACTGTGCCACCTTTATACCGCAACGGTAAATTAAAAAAACCCGTTTTTTTTTCTAAAAAAATTAGCTGGCATTAGGTACAATTTTAATAACATCAGCAAAAACTCTAACCAATTCTGCATCAGTTTGGTTAAGGACTTTTTGTCCTATTTCCAATAAGGGTGGGGAAAGATGATATGTTCATAATGCAACTTTTAAATAGCTCTATCTTCCACATCTTTTGAAAGTAGTTCAAATGGGTACTCGTTTAAAAGAAAATTTAAAGCTCTTTTAAATATATAATTTACTATAAATATGAAGCACCTAACTTTTTATAGCAAAATAAAAAAAAAGTAGGCATATACTACAAGAATATTTAATATATAATAGATCGCAGTCGTCTTTAAACGTATTGTTTGGGTATCCGATTTTATCTTATGCTCTTAATACTACTACTACTAGTTTCTGTTCAACGCCAACAAAAACACTAATTGGTATTTATGTTGTAACCTAAATGTTCATATTATAGAATAAAATAAATATGTATATTTTCTAAAAGAATCTTTAATTTATGTCAGTTTCGTGTTCACCGGGTCAGTTTCGTATTTCCTGTTTTAAATTTTTTTTAAGCTAGTTCATAAAAAATTTAATAAAGTCATCACAAAAATCTTTATCGAATATTGTTTAAAGACTCCCTTAGCATAACTTTGGTTTAAAATTTGTTATTGTTATTTTTCCCATTTCACATATTAAAAATATTCACTTGGCAAATATTGACCACTGCAATACAATCATACGTCCCGACATGTTTTCTTTAGAAAGCCAACGGACTTCGTTATGAAATAACGATGATTCCTGCTCAGAGTCCAAGTCAGCACACAGTTTTTTTTAACGCGTATTAAGAGCACTAGTTTTAATTGTATTTATTAATGTTATATCCATTTTTATATTGGTATCTAGTGCTTTAAGCAAGGTTTTAAAATCTAAAAATTGGTGATAAATAATTTAATGTCCGACTGGTATATTATTTGACAAATAATAATATTATGTCAAAGTCAGTTAAATACGAAATATTACCCTAGGGCGTTATTTAAAAAAATAACGCCCTAGGGCCTACAAATTTACCAATAAGTAAACACTAAATTATCTTCATTTAAGCAGGAACACTTTACGGCTTCTTACAGACCCGCTTTGCTCAGAGGACCACTGGTTAGGAACCACCATAAATAACCTTACTGTAGATATGTAACCGTTAATCGCATTTATGGCAAATTTACGCAAGCGCGCACTAAACAAACGATAAGGTGATCCAGCATGCGTATTTGAAATACAGGACCAGTGCCGGAATGAATTTTTTTATTTTGCGTTTCTATACATATATAAATTATGTTAGGTAGTAATATAAACAATAAGGTAACAAAATTAATAATCCAAATTTTAAATAGCAAAAAATGGGAGCTAATAAAAGATAAGGTTTGTTTCAAGACCCAGTCTTTGTACTGCTGTAAAACGGTTTTAAATTAATTAAACGCGTGAGTGTCTACTTTACACGGTTTTATGTCAGTTCAGACATGACCAAGTTTGGACGCTTTATGTACAATTAAAGGGTTCTGCTTTGCTTGGGGATCAGTTAAGGGATCGTGTAATACACTGTCTGTCTCCTATCGATTGGGAATGGGTTTATTTGACTAGACTTGCATATGGCCGTACAATAAACGTACCTATAAACAGGGGAGAAAAAATGTTGGTACAAATAACGTTAATTTTTTTTCCTGCTTAGATCTATGTTTTCGATAGCGATAATAAGATATTGTAAACATCTTAAAAATATTTATACAAAACGAGCATACATTTACTAGAGGCATCTTTGCCGTTTGGCAGTGCAAATAAGCGTGCAAGAGAGTAAAAAGAATTATAGTACATTCGTGGCGCCACGTGTCGATTGATCGACGAGGAAAGGCCGACTAATCAGCACCAGAGCAATGAAAAATATATATATATATATATATATATATATATATATATATATATATATATATATATATATATATATATATATATATATATATATATATATATATATATATATATATATATATATATATTCCTTTTACCGACCAATGAGTACGTTGGCGGATAACCAAAAAACAGTTTATAATTTTATTATGAACAAAAGGAATGTATAAATGCTACCACTAAACACAAGATAAGTCAATAAAACAGTAAAACTTGTTTAGATTCTAAAATTATACGGAAAAACTATACAAAATAAGTCAGTCCAAAAACTAAAAAATCTCACACAAGCGGCCAGTACGGAACTAACCGGAGTTCTGCGCATGATTTAAGACCCTGAGCGATAACTACCGTCACAGCGGACGGACACATTTTTTCGCCCATAAAATCTAACTTATAAACTGCGCATCTGATACCCTTTGCCGGTCCATAGGAAGGTCAGTGGAAACCAGTGGCCTATACTGACCTATTTAAAAAGTCAGGAGTCTGTCAAAAAATTTTGTACACGTATTTTCTGGACAATCTGTGTAACAAAACTGCATTACTTTAAAAAAGTGTATATGCTAATGTATTTCGTTTTTTTTTGGTAAAAAAGTAAATAAAAATATTTTAGTATTAAATTATGTTGAAGATATATTCTCACAACAACAAAAATTTAAGTTGCACTAGTTTATTTGTTAAATTTGTGCATGGGTTTTAAAATGCTTTAAAAATAAAATAGTAAAGTAAAATAGTTACTTAATAACTTAAACTTAAATTTTATGTATAAACTGTAGCTATTAATAAAACATAGAGAAAGAGCTACTTCCGACCTTAATAAAGATTTGTTTTCAAAGCTTAAACGAGATCGCTTCATTCAGTATTTAAACTGAAAGGTTTTTAGTAAATACTAGTAGTTGCTTTATATTAGACGGCTTTGTTCGCTTAATAAAGCCATGTACGAAACAATGTGTAAACGATTTAAAGTGCAGATAGAAAAAAATAACGAATACTAGTTGTTTCCATCTGAATGCCTAAATACACTTAAGTGTGTTAAATTTACTCAGACACAGCAGTTAATAGTTGTCTGTTTAACAAGGTAGAAAAAACATTAGATTTCATTACCAATCTAAAAATGTCATCGAATGTGATAAATAATTGTTTTTGTCCAATATTTAAATTTACTACATGGGTTGTTTTTGATTTGTAATTAATTATAGAATTAATTAAAAAAAAAACGGCATGAAGCAAAGTTGGTTTCTTAGCGTTTTAACATTTATTGACAATGCTACCTGAATGATTTGTACTTTTTAAAAAGAAATGCTGTTTTTGTACAGGGCAATTTTTTTGTTTATCGTAAAATATTACCAATTTTAATTTTGCTTAGAAAATTTAAACGTTTTAAATGATAACTACTCTTTCATATAAAGCAACAACTATTTTATGGCAGTTCAAAGAAGACAACCTATTCTCTGTTGTGTCCACTAAGTGTGAAAGACGATGTGTGAACACAGCCCAACCGCTGTGTTCACACATCGTCGTTGTGGTTGGGCCCAGTAGGATCTTTTGGAACATGCGCTAGAGTTGCTGGTTATCGGCAACTCTTGTTGCCACCGTATGGAACGGGATCCGAAGCTAAGATGAACACAAAGCTTTAACTCAAGGTGTTAGCATACCGTGCTGATGAGTGAATGACATCCTGCGCCTTAAACAGATGTCCCCCACGGTGCCTCTGAGATACAGGCCGACCTCTCCGAGTGGCCTTACTGCGGTAAATCGGGGCTCTGCTCTGCCGTGGTGGACTATTACTTCCCTAGCTCCAAACAGAAAGCGGACAACCGCTTTCATAGGAAAAAAGTGACAAAGGTGCGCTGACCGAAACGGATAAATCCGTTTCGAGAGGTGCCACTAAAGGTCACAAGCAGACAAAGGTGCGCCGACCGAAACGGGTGAATTCGTTTCGTAAGGTGCCCCTGAAGGCACCGGCGCCTGTTTCACGGAAAAGGGCTAATCCATCCCAAACAAACAGGTGCTTAGGAAGGGTTCCCTGAATCCAAACAGAAGACGGACAGAACCGCCTTTATAGGAAAAAGGGTTCCCTGGCTTTAAACAGAAAGCGGATAGGATAAGGCCGGAGATGCGGCCTTAGAAAGAACATCTGGTTCCTGTAACAAGGACCTGGTAGCTACCCACGTCACTAGACCGGGAGAGGAGGGCATGATGGATCTCGTCTGCTCGTCATACTCTCCAGGAGACAGGGACACACACACACATCAGAACACATTGTGCTCGTGTCCGGTAGCGACACGAGTAAGAGGAGATGTAAGAACTATCTCCCAATCTAGTATGGGATTGAATGGATTCATGAGAAGTCCGATCCTATTGTGAGAAATATAAAAAGGTGTGAGCCACAATAGACCGAGCGGTCGCAGTGGAGGGCGTAAAAAGTCCACTCACTTTAAACCTACCTACCTACCTACTATGACTTTCTCCCCGAACGCGTTTCGCCAGCCCTACAGGACCCGGCAGTAAAGTGTATTTCTATTTAAAAGGCAAATAGTATTGCCATTGCCATAAAATTAATAAATAAAAAAAATATTTTACTGTCTCTGTTTCTTATCCAGTTTTTACAATGAAATATTGTTACGGACTTTAGTTAGTTTTTAGTTTATAGAAATGTAAAAGGTTAGAATTATTTTATTTAGGTTGATAATTTATTAAAAATAGGTTACCTTAGTTTTTCCCTTTTTCCACGGTCATTGCGGATTATCCTGAGGGCGCTGGAGACATCCATTTTACACTTTTCTTACATCCTGTATTAAAAGAATTCTTCCAGCTAATTCTAGACTTTTCCAGACTTTTCCTTTCTTTTCCACTTTACTATAAAAAACGCGAGGAAAGTCCGCACGGGTCAGTTTAGTTTTGTATTCCGACGAGATAAGAAGTTGACAGACAGTTAAAGGTTAAACAGTTGTCATTATTACGTTACGTTGAAGAGTTACCATAAAAACGTTTGTAAACGAGATATTCAATAAAAAGGTGTAAAACCAGGATCCGTGTTTTTATACGGGGTGTCACGGAACAATATGTTGTTTTTAGGGTAACTTTCAAATCATTGTGTATATTGTTTTTTGTTAGTTAATCTCGTATTGTTAGTTGTTTAGGGTTCACAAAGTATAAAAACCATTGCCATTATAGACCGGGAGGCCACCGTAAAAAACCAAGCCAATAAGAGATACGCATGAAACATTTTATTACTATAGTCAATTCAAAGCGGCCTTGCTGCGTCAGCTCAGAGGGTTCAAATTGCATTTTTTTTACCTTTAAAAAAATCGTGAAAAATCGTTTTTGTTTTTTTAATATAACTTAAAAACTATTAATTTGGAAAAAAAGGAATTTATCAAAATTGATGGCCTAATAAAACTAAGTCAGTTTTTTTTAATGAAATTTTTTGTAGCGCTTTTAGTTTTTGAGATATTAATAATTTAAAATAAAAACGCAAATATCTCAAAAATTTAAAAATGTAATAAACAAAAAATGTTCTCTTAGTAAGTTATATAAAAATGGAAATATACACATTTTTAATAAAATAAGTAATAAGGGAGATATAAGCAAAAAAGTGATTTTGGCAAGTAAAAATTTTCCTAATAACATTTTTTTTTTTTGGTACCAGTAACTATACTAGCTCCGATCCATCTAAAAATTAATTCAAAATGTTCTATTCATTAAATAAAACAAACTAATACACATGTGCCTTGAGGCAATGGGGATAACCTGGTGGCACGGATATTTTATTTAATTTTTTTTGGTCCAATAATAAAGTTCATTTAATTCAAAAAAAAAAAAATAAAAGCCTCCTTTATCTGAGTGTTATATACCTGACAGGACGCTTAACATTTCTCCATCTCCTATGCTACTATGTGTATAGCTCATTGTTTAAATGTTTTTATTATCAATTTAAATATTAATATCAATAATTTTTTAAAAAGAGTAACTCGTTCACAATGATCTTAAGAAAATTTAAATCATATTTTTGACATTAAAAAAATAGTTTATTTAGCATTAAACTTTTAAAACTTTCTCTTATTAAGCTATCTACCCAATTATTTACTACTTTAAAATATAAATAAATTAAAGTGTAAACACTAATTCAACTGAAAAAAATAAATAAATAAACTATAAAAAACATTTTTTATGTTAAAAATATGACTAAAATTTTCTCAAGATTATTCTGAATGAGTAACTGCTTTATAAATTATTCATAAAATTATTTAAATTAATAATTAAAATATTTTAACGATGAGCTTTGCAGATAGTAGCATAGAAGATCGAGAAATGTTAAGCGTCCTACCAGGTATATAACACCCAGATAGAGGAGAATTATTATTATTATTTTTAATTATATAAAGTTTAAATTTTATTTAAGTTAAAGTTTAAAGTGGATCGAAATGAACCAAAAAAAGTGATTGGACCAAAAAAAATTAAATAAAATATCCATGCCACAAAGTAATCCCCCATTCTCATAGTTTGTTTCATTAAATAAATAGAATATTAAGAATTAATTTTTAGATGGATCGGAGCTATTATACTTGTACCAAAAAAATATTGTTACTAGCAAAATTTTTAATGGTAGAACATTTTTTTTAATCTTTTTAAAAAAAGAGGCATAAGGGCTTTTTTGTTAATTACATTTTTTTGTAACTCTTTTGGTTTTTGAGATATTTGCTTTTATATTTTAAATTTACTTCGTTAATATCTCAAAAAATAAATGGGCTACAAAAAATTTCGTAAAAAAACTGACGTACTTTTATTAGCACTTCATTATATACATTTTTTTCCTAAAATCAACAGTTTTCTAGTTACAATAAAAAAACGATTTTTTAAGATTTTTTAAAGTAAAAAAATGCAATTTGAACCCGCTGAGCTGTGGCAGCAATGCCGCTTTAAATTGACTATAGTTCATAATAATATAAAAAAAATGTTTTATGCGTATCTCTTATTGGCTTGTTTTTTTGCGGTGGCCTTCCGGACTATTATCTAACCACTACAATTTGCTTTAATAATTTAGGATGGCCACCTGTTCTGGGCAGAAAAAAACACATTTGTTTATAAGAATAAATACGTGGGGAAATAGACCAAGGGATTTAGAAAACGTAATTAATCTTAAAGGCATATACTACAGACAGTAGCGTAACTATAAAGTTGAAGCCCATGGCAAATTATCATATGGGGTCCTCTCTTCTCAATGTAAAAAAAACACAACCAAAGTTGTGTTATTTTTTTAATAAAGCACCAGGTAAAGTATGTATAGACACTATTAAAATTTTTATTTTTAATGATTTTGGGGTGGGTATCCAACTTTTAAATGAAAAAAGTATATTGAACTGAAATAACTAGTTTATTTTTAGTAAAAGATTTAATAATTAAAATTCCTTTTTGTTTAGGAAAAGTGGTGATGACATTATCAAAGGTAAAATTTCGGGACATGCCATGTTCGATGGATAGAATAGCTTAGTTGGGTAACTTTTGTTGTTCCATAGAGTTTCTTAAGAAATATTTTATCAAATTGAAAAATAACAGAAATGCATCGCGAACTTCGGCAAAAATGGAAAATATAGAATTACTCTTAATTGATATTAACAAATCAAAAAGTTCTATTAGAGATGACTTTTTTGGTTCGTGTCTAAACGATAGGATTGAAAAATGGGAATTTCCTTGGCAAACAAAACAGATGTATTCAAGTAAATCCATATCATTTAAGTTTTGCAAAGTGTCAGGGCTCAAACCGAAATTGTTTAAACAATTGCAAGGAATTGTTATTTTTTAACAGAACATTTTTTTCATATTCTTTATTGAAATACAAATAAAAAAGGTCCTATAACTTTTTACGATAAAGTTCATAATTTTTGAGATATGAATTTTTGAAAGTTCGAAAAATTTTAAATTTTGGTACCTTTGACCCATGCAAAATGTATGTTAAAAAAGTATATAAAACATACATAAATTTATTTTTTTATTCTTTATACAATAGGTAATAATACCCTTAGTTCAGATTTGAAAAAATATTGTTTATACAGGTTTTTTAATTGTTTATTACGCGCGCGTACAAGTAAAATAAAGCTCCAATAACTTTTGTTAAATTAATTTCAGGAAAAACTTAAAAAAAAACAAATTGTAGATAATTAAATTAATAAAAACATTGGTTTCCTTGACAATTTTGATAAAATTACTAGTTTTTAAGACAAAGGATAAATAATGATCCAGGACACAGAGGGGCCGATGCAGGGTATCAGGTGGCGCCATGGCTACATGCATTTATATCATCAGTAAAGAAATTTAAAGAGGATCGTATTAAAAAATTGAGGTGAAATAGTTTTCGGTACTCATGCGCCGATTCTTGATAGACTATTAGTACTGATGCTAACAATTTATTTTTTTGTTATAATTTTTATTTTTTTGTTTTTTTTTTTACCATGCAATACACAAAGGGTGTAGGAGAGATGACTTAATGTATTTTAACGGTTAAATCTTTGTAATTAATACAGAAAACAAAAAAAAAATTCTTAAAAAAATTAATTAGCAAAAAATGCACTCCACAACATCCCAACAATTTTGAAGAAAACCGTACGATTTACGAGAATATCGTATAAAGAACTTGACAGTATCGTAAAATAATGTTTATTTTTAATTCCTCCAAGTGGCATATATGTACCTACTGTAACATTATTATGCAATCATTGCCTCTTACACACATAATTTAACATAAGTATAACAAAGCAGGTTGGCTAAAATACAACTTACATAGGTATAAAACAATAGGATGTGTATTAAAACGGTAAGAGTTTTATTAAATTAGTATGATAAGTTAAATCCGCTCACCACCAAAAAAGTGCGAGTAAAATATATTTATTTTTTTTTATAATTTTTAAAAAACTACAAAACAAAATGTTTAAATTTTAAAACAAATTATATAGTGTCTCTACACTACGAAAGCCACGCGAATTGCATAACCAATAAACTAAATTTATTACAAACATTAGGTAGGTAGGTAGGTAGGTTTAAAGTGAGTGGACTTTTTACGCCCTCCACCGCAACCGCTCGGTTTATTGTGGCTCACACCTTTTTATATTTCTCCCAATAGGATCGGACTTCTAATGAATCCGATACCAGATTGGGAGAGAGTTCTTACATCTCCTCTTACTCGTGTCGCTACCGGACACGAGCACAATGTGTTCTGATGCGTGTTCTGGTGTCCCTGTCTCCTGGACGAGCAGACGATTAGATCCGTCATGCCCTTCTCTCCCGGTCTAGTGACGTGGGTAGCTACCAGGTCCTTGTTACAGGAACCAGATGTTCTTTCTGAGGCCGCATCTCCGGCCTTACCCTATAAAAACGGTCCTATCCGCTTTCTGTTTAAACCCTAGGAACTATTTTTTCCTATAAAGGCGGTTCTGTCCGCCTTCTGTTTGGATTCAGGGAACCCTTCCTAAGCACCTGTTTGTTCAGGATGGATTAGCCCTTCCCCGTGAAACAGGCGCCAGTGACTTCAGGGGCACCTTTAGAAACGGATTCACCCGTTTCGGTCGGCGCACCTTTGTCTGCTTGTGACCTTGGGTGGCACCTCTCGAAACGGATCTATCCGTTTCGGTCAGTGCACCTTTGTCACTTTTTTCCTATGAAAGCGGTTCTGTCCGCTTTATGTTTGGAGCTAGGGAAGTAATAGTCCACCAGGCCGAAGCCACGCGTTACCGCAGTAAGGCTAGATACTCTAAGGCAGGGGTCTCCAAACTACGGCCCGAGGGCCACATCCGGCCCGCGGACAGATTTTGTCCGGCCCGCGGAGAGCTAGCATACTTGAAAACTCCTTTTAGAGAACAAATTATTTTTATAGCAAATTAAATTTAGTTTACTGAAGATGTCTAATTTTATGTTGAATAATTATTAATATGACATCTACATTATATGTCAATAACTCCGCAACTCATAACATTCTTGTAGGCTTATTGTTATTGTTTTTGATAAGTTGATAAAGAAACACAGAATTGTAATGAGTAAAGACATGTATAATATGCAGAAAATTTAACTTCAGTATATAATTAACTAACAAATTATTGAAATGAATAACTAACATTTTATACATTTTAAATAATCACATAACTTATAACAAAATAATGACATATGAAATACTTAATGAGATTTATGTAATTGAGATTTTCCACTGACAATAGTTTGTAGTTGGGACTAATTTTACTTGTACCATTATTAAAAGAGATTTAAGATGCTCATCAGTTAATTTCGATCTGTAAACATTTTTTGTATTCATTTTGGAGAAGGTTTTTCACACAAATAAGTAGTACCAAAAACAGAAAACAGACCACGAGCAAATTTATACAAATTATCAAATTGTGTCAGTGGAAGACTATAAAATTCCAACAAAGATGAGTTTTGATATTTGTTCTTAATTATATCACTGCATTGTAGATCAATCATTTCCATTTGAAGTTCCGGGGCTAGGGTTTCAATGTCAGTATCAAAAGGATTCTGAAAAATCTTAATTTGATTCGCAATGGCATCAAAGTCCGAGAAACGAGTATCAAAATTTATCTTCAAAGCACTCAAAGTTTCGATTGCAAAATCGATAGGAAACTCAGTCTCAGTAGTGTGGCTGAATATTTCACATGTTTTAAAATGTGAAAACATTTACTTGTAGTTGTGATTGAAACAGTCTCAATTTCTTCCGGAATGATTTGATATTAGTGTATAACAGGAAGATGCTGGTTTTCTCCTTGCAATCCCAAATTCAGTTCGTTCACATGTTTTGTCAAATCAACATAGAATGCTAACTTCCACAGCCATGCGTTGTTTTGTAATTCAGTAAGAGGGCGATGCTTTCATTCAAAAAATTTCGATCACTGCTCGAAGTTCAAAAGCGCTGAAGGACTTTCCACAACTAAGCCAGCGTACGGCAGTATGATAAGGTAAGTCAGTTTCTCCAATTCTTCAATAAATTGTCGGAATTGTCGGTGATTCAGCCCAAAAGATCTGATAAATTAACAGTTGATATGACTGGTTTCAGAACGTGAGACATATCCAAACATTTTCCGCACAAAGACTGTTGATGAATGATACAATGTAAGACTAATGGTTTTGAACCACCGTCATTTTCTACAGCCTTGACACAAGAGCGACCACTCCTTTATCTTTCCCACTCATGTTTTTGCCTCCATCAGTTGTAATACATTTCAAGTTTTTCCATCGAAGGTTCTTTTGATTAATGGCCATTTCAACTCCTTTAAAAATATCTGTACCAGTAGTTGTGCCATGAATACTATACATATCAAGAAGTTCTTCGTGCACTTCATAGCTTTTATCTACTCCTCGAATATAAATCAACACCTGAGCAGTATCTGACACATCCGTTGACTCATCCAAGGCCAAAGAAAACCACTCAAAATGTCCATTTTTGTCGAACAGTTGAGAGGATATATTTTCAGCGATGTTTTCTACCCTTCGAGCCACAGTGTTTGCTGACATACTGACAGTTTTTAATAAATTTACCTTTTCAGGGCACATTTCTTCGGCTCCTGCAATTATGCATTCTTTGATCATTTCTCCATCGGTGAATGGTTTTCCACGTTTTGCAATTTCAAGAGCCACACGAAAGCTGGTACGAGTTGCAGCCTCGTGTTCAGTTTTGAGTTTTGTAAATGAAGATTGCTGCGATTTCAATCCGCGCTGCATAGCTTCGAATTTTTCTGTCCTCAAACTTCCTGTATATTTTGAGTAATTTTGAAAATGTTTTGTTTCATAATGACGTTTAATGTTTTATTCTTTGAGAACGGCTATGCTTTCATTGCAAATCAAACATAGCGCCTTGTTACTGGACTCAATTACGAAATACTGAATGTTCCACTGATCTTTGAATTTTCTGCATTCACTATCAATTTTTCGCTTCTTTTCCATACTACTAATTCACACACAAAAGCAACAATTCAAATCAAAATACTGTTATAAAGATGTCTTAAACTTAAACACGCACAAACACGTTTTAAGGAGGTATGCAATATTTTATTTAACAACAGTGTCATAGGAACTAACTTGTGGTTGCGCCACTAGCCTTCTTATATATTCCAATTACTGCCATCTAGAAGTGAGTGGAAGACACCAGAACTTTCTCGAACCAACGAAATTATTCTGTACGTGCTATTAGCGCCATCTGTTAGCGATAGAAGGTACTACCTATTTCCGCTTGTGTCCACCAGATGTCGTGTCACGTTACTCCTCATGGCTCGTACTTTACGACTATTCTAGATATTACAGATAATAACAGGAAAATTAATAATATGCAGTGTTGCCGTTTTGCGGACTTTAGTCCGATTTGCAGCCTTTTTTAAACGTTGTGTACTTTTTCAGACTTTTTTTTCATCAGTGGACTATTTCACTTCTTACCACCGGCAACAATGATAATATGGTTTTGGCCCTCGGAACTTACTGGAGTAATCAGTATGACCCTAAGGCTGGAAAGTTTGGAGACCCCTGCTCTAAGGGGTCGCCCTGTATCTCAGAGGTACTGTTGGAGACAACTGTTTTAAGGCACAGGATGTCATACACTCATCAGCACGGTATGCTAACACCTCGAGTTAAAGCCTTGTGTTCATCTTAGCTTCGGATCCCGTTCCATACGCTAGCCAAAAAAATTGCCGATAACCAGTAACTTTAGCGCATGTTCCAAAAGATCCTACTGGGCCCAACCACGACGACGACGTATGAACACAGATTTGGGAAACATTAGCTAGAAAAAGTTCTTGATTAAGATGTGGGGTGTGTGTAAGGAATGGGCTTGAACCAAATTATATACGAAAATTGGTTGAATGAAAGCTTTAATTTTACAGAATTGTAGGAGTAACAAATCAATAAATAATCATAATACGAGTATCATTAAGTGAGTGGACGTACTCTTTACAATTTAAAATTTGTTTATACAATAAAACTGTTTAAAAATAAGAAAATACAAAAAACATAAAAAAAAATGTTCTAAATTAAATATTTCGCTTCGACACTTCTTCTGGGAAAAAAATAAAATAGCTTCTTGCTTTTTATCAACTTCCTTGGGACAATATATTTGCATGAAAATAATTTAATATGTGAGAAGGTTTTCTGTAATAAACGGCGCAATTCAGGTCAGAATTTAATTATACTTTAAAAAAAAGTTTGATTGAGAGTAATAAATTTATTTGTGCCTTTTGTTAAAATAATATGTATTTAAAATGTATTCTTTTCTGTTATAAATATAATGCTTAGTAACCATGTGACAACCATCCAAAATAATAAAGTTCATATCTAATAAAAATATTATCAAATTTGGCCACAAAGACAAAATATAGTCCGTCCAAAATATGTTATGAAGTTTAAACAAATACATGACTTAAGTTTAATGAACTCCTAAAGGTGCATATCCATTATCCGCGGGGGCCGCGCGGGGCAGCCGTGCGAAGCAGACGTGCTGAATTGCGCGCACTGCACACACTTATATTTTTAAAGCCGCACTCAGACGACTGGTGTACTTAGGCCAATATTCGGCAATGGCGTGTATTTGTCATGTCGTTTGAGTGGTTTACTTGTACAATTATTGGTGACTGCTAAGTACTGGTCAGAGTCCCGTCGGTTGTCGGTAAAATTGGCTCAAGTCAAAGGCATCATCATCATTGTTAATCCGACCAGTCGCCACTTGTCTATACTTGTCGTTGCGCTCACACAAGTTGTACGAATAATCGCTTTCCACGTTCGCTACTATTCAGTCTAAATTTTTTCATCGTAAATAGATGTGTTTTGAAACAGTTTCGGCATTCAAAAAAATATATTGCTATTTTTTTAATGTTAAAACTTAAAATAAAGTGGTCAAATGAACTGAGGTTGGAGTTTCTTGATTTATATGAAAACAAACCCGTCATATGGAACACAAAACACTCGGAATATAAAAATCGCAATGCAGTCAATGATGCTTGGAAAAAAATCAAAGAGGCCATAAGTGTTTAGTATTTCATAAAAGACCTAAAAAATAAAGAAAAATCTTTTTCTGGTTCAAGTAGCGTAGGTTGTCTGAAAACTCGAAAGACCGATACCATGATTCCGAATACATTCTCAATGACTCGTCGAGCACGTGAAAAATGATAATTGAAGATTTTATTATCACTTCCTTTTTCATAGAGTCCTTTATACGATTTTAATATATGCGGACCTATAGCAAAGGCATTGTCTGCAACGAAAACATTCAAAAAAAGGTGTTTCTGTGTAATTAGGTAGTGGTTTATCTTCAGGAATCATTAAAGCATTTTGTTCAATTTTTTTATGCAAAACCGTATTACGAAACACACCACTGTCGCTTATACGAACTGACATCCAAAATCCACAAATGAGAAGCAATAATTAGCATCAACCAGTGCCATTAAAACTATACCAAAGGTGCCTTTATAATTATAAAATTCTGATCCAGTCTTCTTGGGAGATTGGATGACTAATATGTTTGCCGTCTAGAGAGCCCAGGTAGTGGGAAAAATTCAATTTTAAGTTTTTGGTACCTAAAACAAATAAAATAATTAATATTAATTATTATTAATGTGTTCTTTTCCTTTAGGATTTGGATATGACATCAGATAATAAAAGTGAAATTTTACAGGACACATATCAGGACACAGACGGCTTTACAAGTAACGAAATGGATATTCCCATAGATACTGGTATAGCAAATGCAGAAGGAGGGCCAAGCAACTATGCTGCAAAAACACAATTTAAAACACCGACAAATAAACAGCAAAATAGAATAACCGTGGATGTAATCCATGAACGTATGGATGAAGCTTATAAAATTTTAAACACTTTTTTAAGTGATGAAAAGGCAAAACCCAGCCAATCTTCGCACTACGGGGAGTTGGTTAGTTGTGTTTAGTGCCCAAAAATTAGGAACTTTCAATAAAGTAGAAAGAGCTATAGTGATGAATAAGATTGATAATCTGTTATTTTGGGCTACTATGAGCACATTGGTCAGCAATATCACACCCTACATTCTGGTACTACTCTGCCACAAAATCCCTATGTACATCAACAGAATGCGTATGTTTTTTTTGCCATTACAATATTCCTTTTCGTCACCCACACATACCTATAGTTCTCACTCATCCCCAAGGCAGAATATCTCGCTACCAGTCTCAAATTAGGATCAAACTGCACTATCATTTACAACTAACGAGTCCTCTTAAACTCATAATGAACCACCCGCACATTCCTATAGTTCTCACTCATCTCCAAGACAAAATATCTCGCTACCAGTTTTAAATCAGGATCAGATTGCACTATTATTTACAACTATGGAGTCCACTACTGACAATTTTCACCTTTTTAGTTAAGTCTTATTTTACTTTATATTTATGTTTGGTTAATAATATTACTTAATATTGCAGAGAAGTGTTTTTGTTTTAATACAGGATTTCCCAAAAAACTGTGATACAACAAATTCTATATTTTGAACCCCTACATATTGTAATAAAACTGAAATCTACGAACAGTTCTAAGCTAGCCTGTAACACAGCAAAAACAAAGACAGGAATATAGGAGTCATTTTGCTTTAAGTCACAGCATATAGGGTTTACGCGCCCTTAAATTACCTAAACTATCAAATTTCAAAAGTCGACAACCCAAAACCAAAAACAGTTGAAGATAGACCGCTAAAAACAGAACTGTATTTTTTAAAACATATTTTATTATGTTTAAACTGTAACAATATGAAGGGTGTTCAATTTAAAGACACAGAACTATGTTATGTCAAGGTTTTTGGGAGACTCCGTATAAAAAGGAATATATTAATAGTTTTTTTCCAGATTATCAAATAAAAATGTTATTAAGAAATGTTATTTTATGCTAGATTACCCTGTACCTGATAATTCCAAACTACAAATATGTATACCAAAAACATTATGTAGGTACTTACCATTATTTGATCTTAAAGAACAATAATAAGTGCATCGCATACTTCAAAAATACATTTATATACTGTTTGTGGTGGTGGTGCTACAGCAAATCTTTCTTGGATATAAATTGCCTTCATATGTATCAGTTTTCTGTATCAGAGGGCCTATTTTCTTTAACAGATATTCAAAATCAACAGAAGACAGTCTACAACAAAGGAGCTAAATTAAAGTTTCTTTAGATTAATGGTACCTAGATATCTATATATCTACTTACCTTCCTCGACTTCTATTCAAAGACACCATCCATCATCTTCTCTTATTATTTTTTTCTTTAATCTTAAATGACATGCACTCATAACTACAAACGCTGCACAAGCAAAGACGTTTTTAGAACGACCGTTATCCATAATGGTTGACACTCGTTTACTTTACCAGCAATATAGATGCAACATATTAACAAACAATACACACGTCGTGTGAGCGCAATGGTCTTTGCCAGCGAGGATACTTGCCAAGTACACCAATATTGGTGTACTTTTCAAGTACATCAGTCGTCTAAGTCCGGCTTAAACCGCGTATCTATTTAAAGCGGCTATTGCCGGCGGCATGTTCGTTATTGTTAAGCACGGCTGCTTGAGCCACGTCGCACAAGCACCATAGTAATTTGTTTGTCAATGATTGATAATGTAGCACCTGCTGCCCCAGCTTTTATTAAAATTTACAAATTTTAAATAAATAATATATATATATATTTTTTTTATATATATATATATATATATATATATATATATATATATATATATATATATATATATATATATATATATATATATATATATATATATATATATATATATATATATATATATATATATATATATATATATATTATATATATATTATATATATATATATATATGATATAATATATATATATATATATATTATATAAAATATATATATATATATATATATATATATATATATATATATATATATATATATATATATAATATATATATATATATATATATATATAAGAAAAGTTTAAAAATATGCATAATGTACATGCACAACTTTATTCGCCATTTTTTATGTAATTAATTTTTCAAGCCTTTAAAGGATTATTTTTGTTTGATTAATTTTTTAATCTGATGTTTAATACTTTAAACCAGGGGTCTCCAAACTTTCCAGCCTTAGGGTCATACTGATTACTCCAGTAAGTTCCGAGGCAAAACCATATTATCATTGTTGCGGTGGTAAGAAGTGAAATAGTCCACTGATGAAAAAAAGTCTGAAAAAGTACACAACGTTTAAAAAGGCTAAATCGGACTAAAGTCCGCAAAACGGCAACACTGCATATTATTAATTTTCCTTCATTATCTGTAATTTCTAGATTAGTCGTAGAGTACGAGCCATGAGGAGTAACGTGACACGACATCTGGTGGACACAAGCGGAAATAGGTAGTACCTTCTATCGCTACAGATGGCGCTAATAGCACGTACAGAATAATCTCGTGGTTCGAGAAAGTTCTGTGTCTTCCACTCACTTCTAGATGGCAGAAATTTGGGAATATATAAGAAGGCTAGTGGCGCAACCACAAGTCAGTTCCTATGACACTGTTGTTAAATAAAATATTGCATACCTCCTTAAAACGTGTTTGTGCGTGTTTAAGTTTAAGACATCTTTATAACAGTATTTTGATTTGAATTGTTGCTTTTGTGTGTAAATTAGTAGTATGGAAAAGAAGCGAAAAATTGATAGTGAATGCAGAAAATTCAAAGATCAGTGGAACATTCAGTATTTCGTAATTGAGTCCAGTAAAGGGCGCTATGTTTGATTTGCAATGAAAGCATAGCCGTTCTCAAAGAATATAACATTAAACGTCATTATGAAACAAAACATTTTCAAAATTACTCAAAATATACAGGAAGTTTGGGACAGAAAATTCGAAGCTATGCAGCGCGGATTGAAATCGCAGCAATCTTCAATTACAAAACTCAAAACTGAACAAGAGGCTGCAACTGTGCCAGCTTTCGTGTGGCTCTTGAAATTAAAACGTGGAAAACCATTCACCGATGGAGAAATGATCAAAGAATGCATAATTGCAGTAGCCGAAGAAATGTGCCCTGAAAAGGTAAATTTATTAAAAACTGTCAGTATGTCAGCAAACACTGTGACTGAAGGGTAGAAAACATCGCTGAAAAAAATATCCTCCAACAGTTGACAGAAATGGACATTTTTGGTTTTTTTGGCCTTGGGTGAGTCAACGGATGTGTCATATACTGCTCAGGTGTTGATTTATATTCGGGAGTAGATAAAAGTTATGAAGTGCACGAAGAAGTTCTTGATATGTATAGTATTCATGGCACAACTACTGGTACATATATTTTTAAAGGAGTTGAAATGGCCATTAATCAAAAGAACCTTCGATGGAAAAAAATTGAAATGTATTACAACTGATGGAGGCAAAAACATGAGGGAAAGATAAAGGAGTGGTCGCTCTTTGTGTCAAAGGCTGTAGAAAATGACGGTGGTTCAAAACCATTAGTCTTACATTGTATCATACATCAACAGTCTTTGTGGGAAAATGTTTGATATGTTCTGACGTTCTGAAACCAGTCATATCAACTGTTAATTTTATCAGATCTTTGGGCTGAATCACCGACAATTCCGACAATTTATTGAAGAGATTGGAGAAACTGACTTACCTTATCATACTGCCGTACGCTGGCTTAGTTGTGGGAAAGTCCTTCAGCGCTTTTTTGAACTTCGAGCAGTGATCGAAATTTTTTTGAATGAAAAGCATCGCCCTCTTACTGAATTACAAAACAACGCATGGCTGTGGAAGTTAGCATTCTATGTTGATTTGACAAAACATGTGAACGAACTGAATTTGGGATTGCAAGGAGAAAACCAGCATCTTCCTGATTTATACACTAATATCAAATCATTCCGGAAGAAATTGAGACTGTTTCAATCACAACTACGAAGTAAATGTTTTTCACATTTTAAAACATGTGAAATATTCAGCCACACTACTGAGACTGAGTTTCCTATCGATTTGGAATCAAAACTTTGAGTGCTTTAAAGATAAATTTTGATACCCATTTCTCGGACTTTGATGCCATTGCGAATCAAATTAAGATTTTTCAGAATCCTTTTGATACTGACATTGAAACCCTAGCCCCGGAACTTCAAATGGAAATGATTGATCTACAATGCAGTGATATAATTAAGAACAAATATCAAAACTCATCTTTGTTGGATTTATAGAGTCTTCCCTGACAAATTTGATAATTTGATAAATTTGCTCGGTCTGTTTTCTGTTTTGGTACTACTTATTTGTGTAGAAAACCTTCTCCAAAATGAAGCACAAAAATGTTTACAGATCGAAATAAAAATAACTTAAATCTTTATAATGACAAAAATTACAATACAACGTTGTAAAAAAAAAATAAATAACTAATTTGTTTGTTAAAGTAGTATACTAAAATGTCATAAAATCGTTAGTTACATAAATTGATTAGTTTTAATATAATTAATTTTCTGTATATTATCATGTCTTTACCATGTATAAATTTATGATTCTTCCTAATAAAGTCTAAAATAGAAAGAATTTAGATCATAGCCATAATATTAGTAATGTCTATTAATTTATTACAAAAAATTTAGATTTAACCTAGTAAATAAATTAATCAAAAAATTATGCCTAAAGAAGTTTATATTAGTGGGGACAAGCGCGCATTTCTAACGGCGATTTATTAAAATCTATTAACTAATTAGAAGTCTATTGCTATAACTTTGTCCCTTGTCGAAGAAAAATTAGCTCTAAAAGGAGTTTTAAACTGCCGAGGTCGCGAAAAATCGTCCGGCCGACGGACGAAACCCCTTAAATTAGTTTATTATTTTGTAATTATTAATTTAATTACCTTTATGTATAAATCACTTGCCCAAAGTCATGCTAATATATAAGAAACAAGATTCAATGAAAACCGATAAATCTGCGTCTTAAGAAAAACCGAAATAGACTTATAATTACGATTCTTCCGCTCAACGGAAAAGTAGACGCTGCCTCGCTGTCGGTCGATAAATTTGATTTTGAATGAAAATATTAAGCTACGTGTTCAGGAACTAAAATATCAACCTTTACATTTATATGCTCAAGGCATATATGTGGTATGAAGTTTTAAAAAACGCCAATTTTGTTAGCAAAATCTTGCAATCTGAAAGTATAAATATACAATTAAATTTAGACGCTTTACAGGGATTAAAACAATTTTTGCTTGACTTTCGAACAAGTAATAGGTTAAATGCCATTAAAAATGCAGCAAAAGAAACGGCAGAAGAGCTGGATATGAAACGTAATTTCCAATTATCCACACGGTTACGGCCTTAACCTAAAATTAAACAGTTCGAATCTCGGTTCGATCACGAATATAAAGAAAAAAAACATTTCCATACCAAATTAATTTCTTTTACTGCCTATTTAATTAAGCACTAATTTCAAAGAATTCGTTAACTCTTTTAAATTTTTATACATCTTGAAACATATTCCTGAAAAACAGCAAATAATACTGTGCTGTGAAAACTTGAAAGAAAAACTGAGATTAAAAAAATGGAGATATACAAGGAGTGGATTTAAACGAGAAAATTATACAAATTCAACAGTGATGTATTTATATCATCATATTATATATTTTAATAACAAACGCTATTAGCATCCTGAGGTGACACTCTGTAAACAAAATAGCGACAGAAATGTGCATCTCTTCGCCATTCGGTAATCTGTATGCTCGGTCGTTCAATTTCGTTGAGATGCGATAATATCCGAGGGTAAAGACGGAATAGCAACACCTTCCGAGGTGTCTTCTTGAAAGAGATAGAGTTCTGTTTCATTTTATCTTATGTATAACATTATATAACTATCTCTGTTGATGAATTTAATTATTAAAAAGCAATTTTTGTTTGTGATTTGCGAGGCCGGTGTTGGAGTTTTAAAAAACATTTTAAAATATAATAATATTAATATCCTTTATTTTTCATCAAAATCACTTTCTACAATGACAAAGAAAAACGTCACAAATTATGTGCAGTGCACAATAATAATATATTTAAAATACAAATAATTATGTAGACATATTAAAACAGTAAAACAATAAATAAAATTAAATTTACCAACTGGTAAGAAACATCTCAATGACTCATATAAAAATAATTAAAACCAAAATATGTGTACACAAGAACAATTAAAATGAAACAAAAATACTCTTACGCTTCTAGCCTACCGAGCAATATAAGTTAAAAATATCATAAAACCTAAATATATTTGTAGGTGAAACTACTATATTGACTAATTTTAAATGGTTATTGCAAACCTAAAGAAATTAATCCTAACCTTAACTTATTTTGAATAGGCACAAAAAGCCCAAGGGGCTGCGCTGCCTCCGATAGTAAATCTAGACGCTCCCAGGAAAAAACTTATTTTGAAAATTTTTAGTAATAAAAAATTTTGGTACATGACTTTGATTTTATAGGTAAAAGGACATTTTAGTACACATTTAATAATTTGTTATTATATACCAGTAATTTATATCTCTGCAATTAATTGCATTGATTTATGTAGTGAACGTACGTTATTTGTTACAATAAGTATAGAATTTGCTTTGATAAAACAAACATAATAGGCCTGCCTATATGCCTAAAAATCCTACATAACTGTAAGCAAATATATAAATAAGGTATAACTATTGGTTCAGTATCAAAAATGAGTTATTAGGTTGATACCTTGGTAGTTTCCCGTAGCATAAATATAATCTTAATGCAATTAAAATTCCAATTTTACGAAGTATTCTTGTACTTCTGATTCGCTCTGCCATATTATTATTATTATTAAATTCTTTATTTAGCAAATATTTCAGCTAATCAATAATTTACATAGGAAAATTAAACATAGTTAAAAAGAACTACAATATATTGCTTAGAGCTACCAAAATTAAAAATTGGTTACTCACATTTAAAAATGTAAGTCACAATCTTAAAAAAATAAAATTTAAAAAAGAACAACTAACATGCATTACAGTTTAAAATACATCATATCATAAAAATACATAAAAGTTAAAAACACATAAAATCACTAAAAAATAAATAACTTAATAAAATATAATAAAAATACTAATATATACTAATAAATAAATATGGGCAACTAAATTTTCAAAAAAATATTCTACTAAATCCATTTAGGTGAAAAAGATCGATAAATCGCGGAAACAATGCGGTTAGTCAAATTTGCGTCATGTAGCGAAAAATGTCACTTTCATTCCACATAATTTGTTTCTGGACGCGGTTTTTTTTTTAATTCTTTCTTCGTTTCATCTCTGTACATGCAGCATTTTCCAAAAAAAAAAAAAAACAATTAAAGAAAATTAGTCAATAAACGAGGTTATGTCGTCCGTTCCTGGCTGCTTTATTCGTTCTTTGTAAGGAAAGGGGCAAAATGTCTTATAAACGATGTTTTTAGTTCGGTCCATACCAAATATCTCTATCCGATACCACTTCGCGAAATATACCGAACCGGTGTCAAAGCCATAAAGAATTGCTTACAGAGTACCAAATGCCAAAACGATACCTATCACTTTGCTTGCCTATCTCTTTCTTTATCGCTAAATATGAAAAATACAGATTGCCACTCCTGCTTCCTTTGCCTGTATCTGTTGCCAATGCCTAACGATCTTTTTTGAAGCGTAAACTTATAAAATTACACAGCTCTACAAAAAAAAGGTTGAAGGTCCAAAAGACTTTACCACGGTATCTTCATGTTTTTGGGGTCTCTGAATCCGAATCCAGGGTCAGTTTGACCCCATCAGGTCAGGGACAAGGGTATTTCAAAATCAAATCGCAACCAAATTTGATGTGGTCCAACTGACCACGGATTCGGATTCAGGGATCTCAAAAACATAGGTATACTCTTCAAATTTAGTTGCGATTAATTTTGTAGATATGACATTGAAATGCACTTGACCCTGACCTGGTAGGGTCAAACTAACCCCGGATTCGGGTTCAGCGACACCATGGTCAAGTCTTTCGCACCTTAAACTTTTTGTTTGTGGGGCTGTGTTATTTAAGGTTGACCGTGTGTAAAAAGGGCTCGTCAAATTTATCTATCATCTACATAGTCCTTTATATTAGACGAAATTGATATTCATCATATATAAAATATTTTTAGAACCAAAGACACATTTATTAAAAAAGGATTTTTTAATAAACTGTAGCTATTATTTATCTTAACAAGTTTTACTTTTGGTTATATTACGACAGAGACTGTTTTATTTTCTGTTGGGCCATTATATTTTATCGTTAAAAAATATTTTGTTTGTTTGTTATAATAGATAATAATTGTATATTTCCATTTACTTTTTATTTGACAGGACTTTACGTTAAAAAAAATATTTTTATAGGCGCCTCTAGAAGCGTCTCCACTTGGCGCGGGGATAACAAGCAACAACGAACATCCTTTGCCGCGACTAAAAAAACAGACAAAATTCAGCTCTTGCCAGATTTGGGTCGACCGCGGCAGTGCTCGCCTCGCCGCTTTGGTCACCTTTGGTTTTCACTATACGTGGCAACGATAACGTACACGTATCCGGCAGCCGCGGATAATGGATACGCACCTTAATACACGGATTTAAAAAACAAGTGTAAACTTTTTAAAATTAGGATTTTTAAAAAGTAACGTGACATCTTGACTGTTATGTAAACGGCAGTGGATATTTGTCCACACCGTAGACGAATAATACTTTTAAGTTATTGTCCGCACATGTATGAACAAAACATATTTTTTACTATTCGTCCAAACATGTGTGGACCACACATAGTAAACTTGTATATTTTTTGTATTATTGAACCAAACTGTTGTTTATTGTTATAAGAAAGGTGAAGGGCACAGTTTACTTTAAGGTAATATTTTACCGTATTTATCAACAATTTTTAGTAATATACATATGCTACGTTTCACAATAATTCGTTCATTTCTTGACCGCAATAAAATTTGAAAATCAACTCAGTGGAAAACCCAACCATAAATAGGTTTCCTGACAAATATCTATTGTGTAGGCACCGCACCTTTTAAAAGGGTACAGGTCCTGATTACCCACTAATATTAATAGTTTAGGTTAGCTATTTTGTATGCTCAATAACACATACGAAAATACCTGGACAAACTCCAAACGACTGATGAACAAAGACGAAAAGACTGTTTATATTCAACACCTGCAGTTTGCCTATAACCTACATAATATACCAAAAAGTAGGTAAAATAATTAATAAAGAAAATTTTAAGTCCGGACCTACATGCGGTTACCCAAAGTATATTAAGTTTTACTACTAACAGTAGCAGGTAAAACGAGAAATGAACGAATTATTGTGAAACGTACTGCACATTCAAGTTCATTTTGTGTGGACGAATAATATTTTGGCCTAATCGTTCACACATGCGTGGACAAATATTAAAAACTGTAAAAACAGTGGACGAATATCCACTGCCTGTGTTCTTAACAAAAAAAGACTATCAGAACTTCCTAAGTTTTTAGAGCAAAAATTTCCGAAAATTTAGTTTAATTTTTTATTTTAGTTTCATCTTGACAACGGTGGCTGACTTTCCACCGAAACGTAGATTAATATTTTTTTGGGGTTTTTCGGTGGTTTTCATCTTTTTTGTTGCAGACGATCTGCAAGTTTATAGGGATCAATAGGGCTGAAAGGTCAGTTCGTTATACCCCGGAACCTGGACCGAAGAGGTCCCATTTTCCAAAAGGTCGAGTATCCCAAAGAAAACAATCTTAAACATGAATCCGCCACAAACCTATAGAACATATTTATAAAGAGTCATATTTATTAAACCGTGGGTGTAATGGTATGTGGTGCATGACAGCTCCAGTCCTTACTAGAGGTGTCATAAGTAGTGGAGACACCTGTATTTTCATATCCTAAAATGATCGAAACCTCTTTTTTTACAAGACACTTTAGATATATGTGGTCAAAGTAACTGTAGACTTTATGGATCAACATCCCTTTAACTACTTACCATGACCCCTTAGATCGTCTGATATTACACTCCAGATTATTAAACTTACAACATGCCCCTCAGACTCTAGATAAATTGAGTATCTTACTGCACTGAAATTTCGGTACGGTCTACAATATGTATTTCAACTTTTGTTGACCTTGTGTTGATGCTACTAACCTTGATTTTATCGCTGCTAGTGATAGCTTGTGTACCTCTGGCATTTGTCTTTGTACAAGATTTTCTAAAATCATTTGTAATTTAAGCAAGCATATCAGGGGGCAACATTTTTGCTTTTTTCTTAAAGCGGATGCATTTTTGCATACAAAATTTAAAACCAAAAATATTGTATTTCGTACTGATATTAGGCTCGGATATCAATGATGTCACCCCAAGAATAAAAACTGTTTAAGTCCCATGTCATGTATGATTTTATTTATAAAACAAATGAAATGATAGGATAAGAACAAACTAATAAAAAGAAGTATGACAAAAATCTAAAAGTGTGTACTTCGGTAGTTTGATCAATTGCCTCTGATTGTCCCGAGATAGAAACTCGGCTTTCGATAAGAATCGTCTCAGGGAGAAGTGTTTTAATTAGGTTGTCCAAATACTGACAAAAAGTCAACTGTTATGTTTCTAAAACCGTAGAATTTGTATACAAAAGGATAATGAAAGTTAATACAAGCAAAAGCTAATATATGTACAAATACTCTTTTTGAAGCTTTGTGTTTCCTTTTGTTCTATTGTTAACATTCCAATATTGTTAGGTGTCGTTTGGATTATTGCTGCCCAAGAGTAATGTCTTATCAGTTCTTTTTTTTAAATTTTACTGAAGCACTTCTCAAATAAAGGCACTAAAACGCAAATAGTCATTAATAAATTTATCGTGACCATAAGATTTAGAGGATATTCTGTAAAATGCCACTCCTGATAAATTTTAAAATGGCTTGGGATACATAATGAAAAAGTGTAACATCAGCCGCTTTTAAATGTCTGATTAATCATGTTTTTTCTACCAAAAATTTCGCTTGTAATGTCCCATCATAAAAATCAAATTTTGAAATAGCTTTTTGATTTTTGGTCTGCCAAAAGCAAAGTGTATATCTCATAAAAACGATTAATAAAGCTACATCCCAAACGGACTTTAATCTAGTTTGGAGTTAAGGGCTGGATTTAGTGCTCTAACGACGGTCAGCGCTGATATCAGTTAAACGTAGCTATATCAATAAAAATGTATGATTAACTACAGTACAAAGCTGATAGACTGCTACGCGCTTTGAACTGTAATTGATCATATTTGTCATAGCTATACCTACGTTTGAGCAGCGAGCACTAAATTTAGGCTAACACTAAATGGGTCAAGACATTCTAATATTTTTTTCTAAGCTCAGTGCTCATTGTAAGTCGTGCCTAATAATTTGTTACTATATGGGTATATTGTGTTCTGGTTAAAAAAAGTTAACGTTTTTATTTATCATCGTTGTAAGTTTGTGGGTAAAATTATGGTGTAGCTTTTATCAGAAATATATACTTGTTAATTCTTTGTTTACATCCAAAATTATTGAACAACAACTGACGATCGAAAAATGGAAAAATCGAGAATAATATATATATATATATATATATTTAATAAAACAACCTGTATTTTATTTAAAATTTAAATTCTTTAAGTTTTTCGCTTTTAAAAAATATATAATATATTAATGTTTAGATAAGCAGTTATGCAACAATTTGACTTTAAATTTTCATTTATATTCAATGAAGCAACCCTTCTTAGGTCTAGTAAGCCAAACAGAACTTTTATCTTGGATCCAGCTTGACCAAGGATGACGACAAAAAACAAAACAAATGAATTGACTGGTTTTTACTAAAAAAATCCTAATACTGCCAATAACGTGTATGCACTTGTGTTTTTTATATTATATCAATTGATTTGTTTTGTTATCTTCTGTCTTCACAGCTTACTAAACTTAAGAAAAAGTGCTCCATAGGCCTTAATAAAATAGTTGATTTTTTATGCGCATACCCCAACTTTCCTTGCCTTTTGCTCCCGGCGACAATGCCTAACCACAACTAACCACAACAAACCTCTTTAATATACTGTTTTTTGCAGATGCGTATGGAAAAGAACCATAATCGATTTTTGATCGTATCACTGACCGCGCCCCATGTTTTACTGGACAATACTTCTAGTAAGTTTATACCTTTTTGCCAGTTATTAATCAACTGACGAATATGAGGCTCCCAACTCAGCTTTTCATCTATAATCATTCCCAAGAATTGCACTTTATCAGTATATTCGATATTTTCATTGTTGAGGAGTAGTGCAGGGCGAATACCCACTGGCATCTTGGATAATAACATACATTTTGATTTTTGAGTTAAAAATTTAAAGCCTGTTTGGTCTGACCAACATTGAAGATGTATTATTTGATTTTGGATTAGTGACTTCGTTGATACCAAAATTTTTCGTTTTACGTAGATAACCAAGTTCTGCGTGTAGCCTTGCTTTAACTGGTAAGTTCATGTTGTTTACTATATCATTTATAGCTATAAGAAAGAGAGTTGAACTGATTGTTGAACCTTGTGGTGTGCCATTTTCTTGAATTACAGGATAAGAAGTTTTGCCATTAACTTTAAATTGAAAGCTACGTTGATGGAAAAAAAATATATGCCAACATGTTTCCATCAATACTCCAGGTTTGTAATTTTTTCAAAATATTAGATCTCCATGCAGAACCAAACGCTCGGTAAATGTCAAAGAAAACTGCCAAACATTTCTGTTTGTTAATGAACGCTTCGTGTATTTGGGATTACAGGTCAATTATATTGTCCGTGGAGCATCTGTTATCTGCTAACTTGATAAATTTTATAAAAATAATAAATATGTTTTCTAAACAATAGGTTTCTTGCCCCTTTTGATTTATTCTTAATTTTAATCAACTAAATATTTCTCTATCTAGTAGATGCTATTATCAAGGTTTATAAGTCAGTTCATGCTAAATGGTATAAAATTTGCTTGGGTAAAAAATTGCATTATTCTGATTCGCTAGGATGGTTTTCCTGTGCCTTATATTATTTACAAAGATCTAAGTTCCTTTAAAATAGTTAGAAAGTCTGTACCATGTACATTCAATAATTGTTTTTTATCTTTGACTTATTACATGATTTTTATCTGGGATCTTCAAACAAAAACTTGCGATTTTAAGGTTAATTTGGTCACAAGTAACTGTTTTTTTAACTGAAACTTGGTAAAAAAGTAGCCTGTCTGATAGGTAATTGTTTAAAGACTATGAAGTTTTTCTATAAGCTAGTGAAAGTTATTTTAGTGATAAAAGTAAAAGTGACGAAGTTCTAAAAGCTATTCAGAAAATATTTTGAGCGATACCTTATCCTGAATGGAATAGCGATGCTAAGATGTATAGGTCACCATGTATACCAGAGGTGAAAGTTAAATTTATTTATGCTTTATATTCCGCCGAATAATGACTTTGCTTTAATTCGTTTTATTAATAAACTTTATAGCCTCTTTGATTAAATATCGAATAATAAAATAAAATTTTAATGTGTGAAAGTTTTAATTTTTCTTATGTTAAATGGATCTAAAAAAAATAATTGCTCCTATTTTTGGCTGGATAGTCTTGATCCAAAATTTAATTTTTTTTGTTATTTTTTCCAATTTTATGGCCTTAAAAATAGTAATAATCGATTACTTGACCTAATATTGTGTCACGATAATTTCATTAAAAAACTAGTTCATTCTGAACATCCTTTAGAACCCGTAGATTAAAACTATAACTTCTATATCGTTTCCATTTAATTAAGCAGCAAACAATTATAGCTTTCTATTTTAAATAAATACAGGGTGTCCGGAAATGACGATAAACAATTTTAAGGTATGATTCTACATAAAAAGATATGAAAAAAGTTCATATTAACATAGGTCCGGAAATGCTTCCAAAGGGAGACCAAATGGGGGCTACAGGCCCATGAAAATGGTGCCATAAAAGTGGTTTTTATTTAATTAATTAAGATCTACTTATAATACTTTTTGAAAATATCAGGTGACCCATATTGCAACCAGTGGCGTGGGAACAAAGGGGTGGCTAGTTATTTAGGGTCATATTTTTTTCGCCAAGTGTATTTTCGCTATCTTTTAAATAAATTATGTTTCTTTTCACATTTCTACGTAAAAAATATTTTTTCGTAGTCGTATAGTCGATGGTTTTCGAGATAAACGGACTTAAAAGGACGACTGCAGTGGGTAAATACAGTAAACACAGGTGAATTTAAAAATGTACCCAATGTAGTAGGTACCAATAAATTCGTTTTTTTGGCAATGGGTATAAAAGAATAACTACGTTTTAAAATAGTATTTAAGCATCTTCTTATTATTATTACATAGCTTGTTTACTGTATTTAAGCACTGCAGTCGTACTTTTAGGTCCGTTTATCTCGAAAACCGTCGACTATACGACTTTATACCAAGGGAACCTTTTTTACGTAAAAATGTTCAAAGAAACATAATTTATTTAAAAGATAGCAAAAATACAATCGCGAAAAAAATATGACCCTAAATAACTAACCACTCCTTTGTTCCCACGCCACTGGTTGCAATATGGGTCACCTGATATTTTCAAAAAGTGACCTCCAATCACTCTAACTTATACGTAGAAGTTAATTTCTGTATTGTAAGTACCATCGTCATTTTCGAAAACCCTGAATGGGGCTTACAAGAAGTGGAAAAAATCAAGAGACAAGGTTGATTAAAGCCAGCTAAGACGCCAAAGTAAAAATATTATTAAACTTGATTATGTTACATGTATAAAATCATTTGAATCCAATATTTACATTAATTCTAAGAAATTTGGGCGATTTGCTTTAATAAAAAATCCACGTAAGTAAATTTATTTACTCAATTTTTTAGGACGTCTCGCAGCCCCATGCTCAGTGTTTTTTCATTATATACTAATAACGAGGAAGTGCCTGTACTTTAATGCCATAAAGGATCTGCATAAAAATATGGGATGGGATCCCATCGTTTTTTGATGATGATGTGCTTCCTCTCTGTGTGGGCCACTTTCCATTATTTTTAATTAATCGTTTAAAAAGAATTTCCTAAAATATTGAAGGTGGTGCATGTCATTCTGATTTACAGAAGCAGGGTATGGTTCACTGCATCATGTTAAATTTAGTAAAATCCTTTAGAATTTTGAAAAATCATGGTTTCTTTCCCAAAAGATCCGTTGCGTGAAATAAGCTTGCTCTTGTCGATATATTCTTTTCTCTATGGACTGTCAAATTCAGGTGGATTCCATGTATACCGATTTCAGCGGGGCTTTTAACGAATTGACCATAATATATTAATAATTGCTGACTTGTTAATAATGGTGTTTATACGAGTAGAGACCTTTGGAAATGGTTGGCTACCTACATAAGTATTAAAGCTACTATCATAACAGTAAATGATTGTAAGTCTTTACTTTATTTTGTCACTTCTGAAGTGCGTTAAGGCTTACATTAAGGCCCGTTGTTATTTTTAACATATATTGATGATATAAAAAAATGTTTTTTTCTGCTTACGAAGATCTTAACCTGTCGATATTAAGATTGGTTGGTTTGAAATTACTTGACGAGATGGAGCTAGTTGCTTCTAACGTTTAGTTGTATTGATTACAATTGTTCTTAGGGTGGCTGCTTCGCAGTCAAGGGTGTCTACGGCCTACATTTCGTGTGACCATCCCTAACAACGGTGAAACTTGTGTAATCGGATTGGCTAGACCCGGGGTTATCCATTTACTTGGAGGCCTCGTAATTTTAAATCAACCAAGCTAACTAGTCATACCTTACAGGAATTTTACTTTTTCTTTTCAGTCCATTAAGGGGCCTCCATGCCCAAAGAAAGTCACTTATGTTGTATATATATATATATATATATATATATATATATATATATATATATATATATATATATATATATATATATATATATATATATATATATATATATATATATATATATTTAATATTAACAACATATAAATTTTCAGACGTGTATAGGGTGGCACATTTTGGGAGTTTTTCGAGGTATTAAGAAAACCGTATGAGATAAAGTTCCTCGATTCGACAAATTAAAATGCGTTAATATTTTAAGGCTAACTTTATTCATTTTAAAGATATGGGGCGTTTTTAAATTTTTGTGGATTTTACGAGGGTCCTGTGTATCGGTTATTATTAAAGATATAGAAAAACTTTAATTGCAATGTTTTTTTAATTTTTAGGTAGATTCCAGTGACGTTATGATTTTTCAATCGGTTAGGCCTTTTAAGTTATTACACAAACTTGTTTTTTATTATTATTTATTATTATTATTATTATTTACAAAGATCCGACATGACGTATCCCTTGGCTCCGACCCCATAGGGCGTCATGCGGAAGGCCATCCGTATCGAAGACCACTCCTCGCGTCCTCTCGGTCAGTGATCTTCGGCCAAATTCATTTGCCTCAGTAAACGAAGGGACCCAAGGACAACAGATTTCTGCATTTTCATCACCAGCTGTTCGGGTGAATATTGACATGCGGGAATACACTTCAGCTCCCCCAACACATTTTCCTTTATGCCCCCCAAAACGCCGACAATCAGGACAACCAATCGCACGTTATACTCCGGATAGAGCCTTCGAAGTTCGCCAAGTAGATCCTGATATTTGGCTCGTTTCTCCCGTTCCTTTATATCGATGTTGGTTTCCGCTGGTGCGGAGAACTCAATCACATACATAAAGTTATTCCTTTTATCAAGGAGAACGATATCAGGTTTATTGGCGCGGATTTGATGCGTAGTTGGGAATGCATAATTCCAATATATGCGACAGTTGTCATTTTCCACTACTGCCTCGATATCGCCGGGAGCAAATGGCAAAATTGCTGTTTCGTCGATGCCGTAATAATGTCTGAGGTGATAATAAAGTACCCGAAGCGCATCGTTACTGTTGGTGGATGTAACCACTCACAGCATGCACTGGACAAGCTGACAATAAGTGCATTAGTGTTTCGGGTTGCTGTCGACAAGCTCGACAAGCAGTATCAGGAATGTTAGAAAACTGGCTTCGGTATACCAATGTGTTTATCACCCCATTCTGGCATGCTAGTAGGAAACCCTCGGTCTCAGACTTGAGCTCAGCAGATTTTAAAAACCCAAACGTGAGGTTTCGAGATAAATTGAGTCTTTCTATGTTTCGGTAAAATACTCCGTGTTGCGGCTTATTAATGTGATCTTCTAAAAGCATCTGCTGTTCTGCTCTTTTAACTGCAGTTCTTACGGCTTTAGACTCAAGTCTTACAAGTGACTGGTCGTCGTTTGGATCTATTGCAAATCTGAGACCGAATTTATCCGCTGCCTTGAATAGAAACGCTCCAACATTAGCCATTTCGTGCGCTCTTACTAGTTGCATCAGTGGATCAGTACTATTGGCAACTTGACAAGCAAGACTCAAAACCAGTCGATCGTGCATACACTCTAAGCTTAAAAGGCCACGACCTCCCTGGTGGCGTGGGAGGTAAATACGGGAGGTTGATGAGCGCGGGTGGATGCTGCGGTGAAGATGCATCATTTTTCGTGTGCTGACGTCCAGCTCGCGCAGTTCCTCTCGCGTCCACTTAACCACTCCAAAAGAGTAAAGCAATACAGGCACTGCTAGCATGTTGGTAGCAAGGACCTTATTTATTCCAGATAATTCGGATTTCCAAATTCTCCGTAAACGTCGCCTGTAATTGCTTCTAAGCTCGGTCTTCACAGCTCTAACATCTTGAGTCCGGTTTTGGTCGATTCCTAAATATCGATAATTCTCGTTGTTTTGTAGAGGGCGGAGTAGGGCGCTATCGGCAAGCTGGTCAGCTTCTGAATCGTTCCCGTACCGGCCCTTATTTAGCTTAAGTTTTGCACACTTGTCGAGGCCGAAATCCATTCCAACATCTCTGGTGTATTCGTGAACCACTTTAAGAGACTGTTGTAGGTCTCGCTCGCTAGTTGCGTACAGTTTTAGGTCATCCATATAAAACAGATTGGTTACCTTATGCTCACGTCTTCCAGGTGGTCCACAGCAATATCCGCGTGTCTTTCGAAGAGACACGGATACGGGAAGCAGCGAAATACAAAATAGCAAAGGACTGAGTGAGTCACCCTGAAATACGCCCCTTTTAAACGTAATGGGCTCGGTAATAATTTTTTGTGCTCCAGATGTTATAAAGAACCTTGATTTCCAAAGTGACATCAGTCGCTTAATGCATCGGATTAGGTTAAGAGGAACCTTAAGATCTTTAAGCAGATGCAACAGTAATTCGTGAGATGTTGTGTCAAACGCTTCTTTGTAGTCAATCTACGCCATATTAAGGTTGCGTTTGAATTGGATTGAGTCTTGTGTAATGCATCTATCGATAAGGAGATTTTCTTTGCAACCATTGATTCCTCTTTTTCCTTCTCGCTGCTCCCCTACATCAGAGAGTATGGTACCAACTGCACTCAATGTTATTAATTAACTTATTATTATTATTATTATTATTATTTTTTTTTTGAAGGAATACCCCATTATTATACCTTTATATAAAAGTCAGCCAAAACTATCATTTTGCAGTTTTCTTTTTTCTTTATTATCCAAAAACTAATAAAACTATGTAGGAGGAGGGAGGTTATAATAGATAAGGTTTAATTTTTTAAAAATCTAGTTTAATAATAACGTAAATGACCTTATAATGTACATACCAAAGTATTTTTAATTAAATTTTACAGTATTATTAAATTAAATTTTACTTTAAACTGCGTTATTTAAGATATACTAAATTGGCTTAAAATATTTTTAAGCCAATTTAATTTATTAAGAAAACTTAAAACTTAAGGTAAGGATGTGCTTGTGCTGGCTACAGTAACTAATTTAATAAAGATACAGTAGTGGCGTAAGTTATGTTCTTAACGCTTAAAAGTGTTAATATTTGGCTGTCTTCGGTACGGATGTTTTTAAAAATAAGTAACTCCTGAGTAAACAAACTTTTTTTCACCTTAAATATAATATATTAACATAATGGCTTTCAAAAAACATCTTTTGAAGAACTATAAGTTATAGACGGAGAGCTAGAGCCGCAAAATCATCATCAGTAATATGGAGTTTCTCCCTTAAAACATGTTTATTTAGTATTGTCAATTAGGTTCTCGCGCAGGCTGACAACCTATTGAATACAGGGTGTAGCGATAAGGGGTGAAAGTGCAAAATTTTTGGAAAAAAAATTGTCATCGATAATATATCAGTCATTTTGGTCACTTAAAGTTGAACCCCTAAGGTGTCTAAATCCAAAAGGGCTGATAGTTAGTTGGATACCGAGGGCAGTAAAACGTGGTCAAATTATCTTGAGCGCTTACTTTATACAGGGAGTTTTTTAATTAAATTTTAATATTTAAGGGGATAATTTTTGGGTCCATTTTAAGAAGATAACTTCATATGAACGTATGTCCTAAACGTCCTGAGGTACAGAGTGGTTAAAATTTTCAAAAATAAATCATTTATTTATTTTCCACCAGTGACGTTCGTACGGAATTTGACCTTCCTATTTTGGCAGATTTTAATGGTACGTCACTGATTTCTCTTAAAATAAAAATATTTTTAAAATTCCCAATAATTTATAGGCAAAGTTGATCATTTGATTTTTTAATCCGAAACACGGTTTTCGCTTAAAAAAAATTAAAACCATTTCTCTGCATGATCATAACAATATCGGTAAACATTATCACCATGCAAAGAAATATCCAGATTTAATTTTTCTAGGTGAAAACCGTGCGCCGATCTAGAAAAAAAATCAAGAGATCAAATCTGCTCATAATGTTTTTAGTCCGACCCACGGTTTTCACCTAGAAAAATTAAATTTAGATATTTCTCTGCATGGTGATATTATTTACCGATATTGTTACATGCAGAAAAATGGTTTTTATTTTTAAGGCGAAAACCGTGCATCGAATTGAAAAAAATCAAGTGATCAATTTTTCCCATAGACGATTGGGGATTTTAAAAATGTTTTTAATTTTAAGAGAAAACTGAGACGTACCATCAAAATCTGCCCAAATAGGCAGGTCAAATTTCGTACGAACGCCACTGGTGAAAAAAAATGTATTACACCAAAAAATTCCTCTTAATACACAGTACATGTATGCCAAATTTTATTTAAATATCTAAAGTGGTATTACTGATATTTATACGAAATAATTTATTTTTGAAAATTTTACCACCATGTATCTCATAACTTAGGACGTTTAGGACATACGTTCATATAAAGTTTTCTTCTTAAAATTATCCCCCTAAATATTGACTGTCAATTAAAAAACACCCTGTATAAAGTAAGGGTTCGGGATAATTTGACCCCATTTTACTGTCCTCGGTACCCACCTAATTGTCAGCCCTTTTAGATTTAGACACCTATAGGTAAGGGGTTTAACTTTAAGTGTCCCAAATGACTGTCATATTATCAATGACGATTTTTTTTCAAAAATTTTGCACTTTCACCCCTTATTGCTACCCCCTGTATCCAACATAATTAACAAAACTAAATGAACATGTTTTAAGGGAGAAACTCCACATTACTAATGACGATGATTTTTCGACTCTAGCTCTTAGACCATTAACTTTTAAGGTATCATTTAAGTGCCGGTAAACTGCGCAAAAATGTTAAGAATAAACTGAGGTTTACATCCACTGTTTTTTTCTATTTTATTTTTAAAAATATATTTTTTGGTTACAATCTTTAGTGTAAGCGGTACCGAAGTACCGATATCGAAATCTTAAGTTTAAACATAGATTTTACCGTGACTATGTTTATAAAATCCATATTTTAGAAACTAAAGTTAAAACCACAGAAGTATAAATAATTCAACAGTAAAATACTCGGCCTTAAAGAAACAACAATCACATTAACATCTAAATATTCAATTGTTTTTAGCGTGTAAAATCAAAGCCATTTTAGCATATTATTTTTATGCGGTGTAAATTTTTATTTTAATGCAAATATTCATGGATGCTGACAAAATTAAATTTGTAATTTTAATTTTGTCAGCCCTTATAATAACTTTTGTTTTACATTTAAAAAACTACTTACAGAGTAGAAACGAAAAATCGGGTTTTAATAGTGATAAGCAAAGCAAGACCAAGACCGGGCTAGTCTTGGTCTTGCAAGCCTGGTCTTGGTCTTGTAAGCCAAAAGAAGGTCTTGGTTTTGCACCACCCGGTCTTGGTCTTGCTGGTCTTGCATTTGAATACAATATATATTTTTATACGAACACATCAATGAAGAAGAAGGCTACATTTTTTGCTTTAAAATATTAAAATATATCAATTTTAACCTTACACGTACATTCGAATTATTTAATAAAAAAGCATATTTAAAATATAGGGGTTTATTTATAGCGCTCCATCTTTAGTTGAATTAAGACACAACCTGCTTTTATACATTTAGTGGCATATTGGTAGAAACATTTTAGTAATAAGATTTTTTTTTTGAAGAAGCATAAAAAATTAAAGCAAATAAAAATCTGTGTACTTTTTGAGCAGAAAAAATAATAAAGACTTTTAATTTTAACCGGTTGTGAAATCTCCGTAAAAATGATTCTGTTATTTAAACATTGGTTTCTGATTTACAAAAAAAATCTATTTAAAAAACTTTTTAGTTTATGCGAACTTTTACCTTCAAATTAGTCAAATATTTGCCGTATAATTTGTACATATACTTTATAAATATTTTGCATATGTGTCATATGGGAATAATGTCGACATAGATGATTTTTAAAAATTATGTTATCGGTTTTGACAGAAATGACGTCATCACTCTTCTTTTGGTATTGTGTTATATATATATATATATATATATATATATAATATATATATATATATATATATATATATATATATATATATATATATATATATATATATATATATATATATATATATATATATATATATATATATATATATATATATATATATAAAGTATTTTTATATGACATGATCAATATATTTTTTATTAATTTATCACTTTCACATTTATATCTAAGTTTTAAGAAGAAATCCAATGGTGCTACTTCTTACAGTGTGAAGCAAAAATAATGTATCTCTGGATTTTGAAAATTTTTGATCCACCCTGTAAGTGGCATCACTGGATAGCTAATTTTAAAAAACATTTTTTACCCCTAGTTTTTCTCTGTCATGAACAGTTTCGGGGATATCGAGCTTTGTCGAACAATTGAGTCAGCATCTCATTATTTGTGAAACATGTTATTGAATTTACCTTTTATCGTTTTTAGAGAACTGTATAAAAAACAAAGTGATCGGTTTAATTATTACTTTATTAAAAAAACCTGTTACTTATTAGAAAATCGCCTTTTTTGGCAGTTCTCGACACATTTTTTGTCATGTCTATATGAAATACCTCTGTATATTAAATGTGAAAATTGAATATTATAATAGTAAAAAAAAAGTCGGAAAAGTGCAAAAGTCTTGTAGGTCGGTCTTGGTCTTGCATACCCCGGTCTTGGTCTTGGTCTTGCTAGCGATTAGGCGGTCTTGGTCTTGGTCTCGGTCTTGGTCTTGCTGCAAGACCAAGACCAAGACCGCAAGACAAAGACCGGTCTCGCTCATCACTAGGTTTTAATCTTTGGTAGGGTAATTATCAAACTTTGGTACTTGTTATTTCTTTTCGGAGTTTAAAAAGCAAATTATGGATTTTTTAAAGAATGTTTTATTAATTCATTATATATAATATTGTTGTTTGGTAGTTTGCACAAACCGTACTTAATCTTAAACTGTTTTAAAAAGTCTTATTAATAATATAATTAAATTTTTTATGCAATTTTTTTTTTCATATTCTTTCGTGTAATAATAAATATTTTTAATAAACTGCAATTTTTGGGATGACATTTTAAAACCCCAAATAAAAATAAAAATTTTAGAAAATACGGATATTTATTTTTCCAACGGAAAAAAGTACATGCGCTATGTCTCAGCAAACTGAATGAAACTCCTGAAAATTGAAAATCGGAAGACACCAAACAGTGTTATCTCATGCTTGGTACAACGCAGAACGTTGGCGTCACATTCCCGGAGTTTTCGCGTGTTTTACTTGTTGCCGGCGAAAAGCGCGCTTTTTCTAATAACTTTATTAAAATAAGCCTTATTATTGGTAAGTGTGTTTTATAGTATGTCTTATTTTAAATAAACTGAGCGCTTGTCAATATAGTCCACATTGGTTAACAAATTAAAAACCTGTTATTTTTATTTAAATAAAAATATATTTTTATAAAGTCGCATAAAAAATATTGTAAATAATTTTTTTTGGTATATTTACTTTAAAAAATATGAAAACTGCGGAAAAAAAATACTTTTTGTAAAATGCAGAACTGCTTAACATAGATATAGATTTCCATATGGTAAAAAACATATTAAATACATTTTTTTTTTTAAATTAGGTTTTGGTTTATTAGTATTAAAACCAAAATTTTATGCAATAAATTACTGTACCCATAGTATTTGCAAATTCAAATTACACTTAAAAAACAATATGTAATAGTTTATTTTAAAAATTTATTAACTCTCTTTTGTTTTAACTTAATTGTACCTCAATATGAGTAAAAAAAAATATCTCTATAAGAGTTAACGAGAACAAGTTAAATCTGAATTCTTTAAAAACTTTTAATTGAACAAATGTAATTTTATTAGAGTTTTTACCTAATAAACCTAGAGGATATAATGATTTAGAAAAATACAAAAAATCGGTAGGCATTATTATTTATATATATATATATATATATATATATATATATATATATATATATATATATATATATATATATATATATATATATATATATATATATATATATATATATATATATATATATATATAATATATATATATATATATATATATATATATATATATATATAATATATATATATATATATATATATATATATATATATATATATATATATATATATATATATAAAAGAAAAGATTTATTAAATTTTTAATAAGTAAAATTTTTACTTACAATAAACTGCTTAGTATAGACCTTATGGGTTACGTGGTTAGGCGGGAGCTCATCGCATCGCAGTCTTTCAGCTGAGATAGCGGCCGATATACGCTCTCCCTTGCACCAAAATTTACCCTCCGCTATTTATTCGCACTTACGCTGACGTTCTTGATCTGGTAGTTAAAATTTTCCACCCAAATAATCGTTTCTACGACAATAGCACCAAAATAATTTTTCCATTAAAAAATCTTTCTGGAAAGATCTGGTAATCTTTGCCTCAAACAATTTTTTTGCAAAAAAATTGCGAATTTTAAAATTCAAAGGTGGTTTAGTGCCGCTACCCTTCAGACCGGTGTGCGTTTTTGAGTTAAGATATTACAAAAAAACTATTGTACAAGTTTTTATAGTGCCTTATATACTTACCCATAAAAGTCTTCCAGCTCTCGGACCAATACAAAAAAAGTGACAATGACAAGTGGTGTAAAAATTTAAAGGTTGCATTATTTACCCTTCATTTGTTTAGAAAATCAACATTGCCAAAACATCACAAATTTAAGGGCTTATATAATGTTACAAATATAACATAAATTTAAAAAAATTAATATCAATACCACCTCAATTTAAAGACAGTTGTTTAAAGATATCAACCACCTTCTTAAAATATAAAAGATGTTTCTTAAACAAATTAAGTAAATAAAATTAGAAGTTTTATTATAATTATTTCTTTTATTTATTATTTATATCAAATTAACGTTCTGGTAAAAATTTTATATATTTTTTCAAATTTGTAAAACTTTTTTTAAACCGAGTGAAATACAATGGACAAATAGTCGTTGCCATTTATCCAAAGGAAATATTTATTAATTGCTGCTGCACCAAAGTCAACTTTAATTTAAATAGACATTTTGATATAAGAATAATTAAACTATAGAAACGGGATTTACTAAAAAACTACAAAAGACAGTGTAAGAGCCAGGTAATGGAAACCAAACTATTTAAAAAAAAATAGTTTATTGTGTGGTGTAAAAAATAAAGGGTGTTACATTTAAAATAAAAAAGTTATTGCCATTAAAATTTCAGAAAAAGTTAAATTATTTTTTAAACACTCTGTATAATCTTTGATCTTAATGTGACATACTTATAATATGACAGACTGTCTTTAATGTTGTACCAAATTTTAACAGTTTAAACAGCCAATAGTTTTAAAATTATACAATTAATTTAACTACACCTTAGCATTTTTCAAAAAAAAAAAAAAAATAGATATCTCAAAAACTAATGAAGTAAAACACTTAGTACCACTTACAAACTTGGGTTATTTTTGTATGTAGAATCTAAATCAGTCATAAAATATAAAGTATTCCATTGAAAATAATATAAATTTAATACTCCCCACTTTCTTGGTACATCCGGTATAGTTTAAAATAATTTAATGCTATGGCCATATCCGACCTATATATGTTTCACAATTTATTTTTTTTTTTTGAAAAAAAGAGGTTTATAAGGAACAACAACAATAAAGAAGTTGTACTGTTCTTTCAATTGATCCTTAAAATATGGAAAAATCGCGGCGCGTTACCATTTAAAGGGGTGTATTTGTTATAGACAATATGACATGAAGACATCCCATTTACGACCTTGAAAACGGTACCTGGGTAAAATATGTAAAATTATCAGCAAAGAGTTACAAACACATCCTAAACACTTTTACCAAAATCCGTTTTAAAGAATATGATAAAAGCTTCTTTTTCTGTGAAACAATCTGTATACCTAAATTTACGGGGAAAAATGTTACAAGTCAAAATTGGAAAATAGAAAAAAAATGCCTTTTTTGTTTTTTTCTTTGCTTCGTTTTTTTATTATATGTTTGTCAAACATTTTTTTTTAAATATAAAATATGACACTTCAATAAAAAATTTAATTTTAAACAATTTTTCTGTTAACGTATTATTCTGTACCCAAAGTGCACATAATTTAAGGTAAAATTAAAAAACTGAAAAGTGGGAAAATGCACCCTTTTCTTAAAAATGCATTTATTAAAGTAGTATCCCTTTGCGGTTTTTCCATATTTTAGGATTAACTGAAAGTAGAAAAAATTAAACTTCTTTAGCGTTGTAGTTCTCTTCTATAGTTCTATAATCAATAGCCTATCTTATTTTTCAGAAAAAGTATGATTGATTCTAAATAACTTTTATTTACTATTTTATTTGTTTTTTGAAATAAGGGTACGTTAAAATTAAACGGTTTTCTTTTTTTCTTTACTTACCCTGTATATTCTTTAAGTTTTAGTAAAGCTAACTACTGCTAGATTGACAGTTGCTAGTAAGGATACTGTTTCTGCCTGTTTCGAACAAATTTGTTTGATTGTACTGTTAGTTAACAGTATGCATTCATACATGCACATTTATTTATTTCTTATATTAAATAAACTTTTTGTGTCTAAGACAAATACATAATAATATAAACTGCTATAAAATCGGATGTTTCGAAGTTGGTAAAAAATTAAATGATATAGGAAAGTTGTAACAATTGTTGTATATAACAATGTGTTTATTTTAAAACAGTTATTTAATAATATTTTTTCATTATTGTTTGTTATCAGAAAAAAGGATGTTAAAATATAGTTATAATTTTTTAAATTCGAAATATTTTAAAACTGTTTACTTTTTATTAATGCCAGTAAACAAAATACATCAGCTGAAAAAAAAATATAACTAGAAGTACAAGTCTTTTTAATATCAGTATATCAAGTTTGGTCTGCCTTCGGGTCGCATTAGTAGGCCTGCAGTAAGTGCACGGAGAATAGCCAGAATGTCAATATCAATTTAAGGACAAATTGTATGGTCTTTATGGTTAGATATTACACCTTCCTTATTTTTTTTTTACAAATACTTCTTTGTACAATGCAATATAATAGAATAAAATTTATTAATAGGAGATAATAAATATTTTATAATATTTTTGCATCGACAAAATACATTTTAATTAATTTAAACAAATAAGTTTAACAGTTATCAAACTTAGAGATCGAACGCTGTTAGAATAACACCGATACGTCACGGTTTTATACGGGTTTGCCATATGAGACCGTGACGTATCGGTGTTGTTCTTACAGCGTTCGATCTCTACTTAAATATATATATATATATATATATATATATATATATATATATATATATATATATATATATATATATATATATATATATATATATATATATATATATATATATATATATATATATATATATATATATATATATATATATATATATATATATATATATATATATATATATATATATTTTTTTTTTTTTTTTTTTATAGTAAAATAGTTCAGTACTACGGGGACAGCCAAAACCTTGTCTAGTGTATCTAAAATTTTATACTAAAATTTATTTAAGTAGGTTATAAAAAAAATGTTTTAGAATATCTCTTTATTTTGTTATGCAAAAAGTAAAACTGCTATCGTTAATAAATTTTAGTCTTATTAAAATAATATGCCAATTAAATAAGAAAGGTTTTTTACTTGATATAGTAAAAATGGTTTCTTAAGGTAAAACAGGCCCATGTATAAATTAAACAAAATTCTTATTCAAAAAAGACAATTTTATTATGTTTATAATATAATTGTCTCGTATATGGAAAAGTGGGATAAGTCAACATTTTATTTTTCCTCTAGAATGTTCATACTTTGCCTCAAAATTAGGCGTGTTATACAAGTTTTCAAGGGTTTTAGCTTTATTTACTCACAAAATATCTTCGCAAAACTGAATTCATATTACAGCTTTCTTGTCTTATTTACCAAGAGCTCTGGGAAACCTGTCTCTCATTTATAGGTATCTTTACGGGTTCTGCTCTCATAATCGTGACACATATTCTTAACAATCCTCCCGAAGAAGCTTTGAAAATGTCTTTTGTGTTTTATTCCTAGAATCTCTAAACTACTAAATCTGTTTTATACAAAGGTCTTTTGTTACACTACCAACTTTTTAATTAATGAGTATTAATGCCTTTACCAATGACCGATATTGCTTCTACTTTACTTATACAATTTTGCCTACCTATAAATGCTTTCATTAGTTCTTTGAGACCCTGCGAATGTATTTTTTTTTGTCTTTTTTGGTAAATAAATTAAGACAATGAGCTTCGCATCGCATCGTATTGGGAAAGGTAGATATGACCTATCCTAGTTACAAATTTTACGCTGAGAATAACCACAAGCTGTAGCGCAGTTAAGAAACTTGTTGAAATGTTATCTTTTTTTGTAGTAAATACAAAAACAGGTAAGCATTGCCAAAGACAATTGTAGTTATCACTATAGACGCCCAGTCCCTTTGTATAAATACTTTTTGCCGACAATCGAATTTTATTAGAATATTTAATTTTTACCTGCTGAGGTACCTCTCAGCGTTGCCGTTTTGACTTCTTACTATGTCATAGTCCATTTGAAGCGTAGACTCCCTCCGCACATATTTATGTTGCAAAAACAACAAACTGCTTTTTGCACAGATATTAGTCAAGGAAACGAAGTAATGCATGATTAATTTTTTGTGCTGTAAGATGGATTTAAATGCGGTTTTTGGTATTCGATTCGTATAAACCAGAGGTTCTCAAACTTATTTTGTCTAACGCCCACTTTGAAAATCAGTTATTTTGTAGCGCCCCTCAATTTTTCGTCACCTTAAAAATCTTAATAACATATTAGTCTCGCCTGGAATTTAATTAAACCTATATTCTAAACGACACTTTTCCTACCAGAGAGAGCACTATTATTGCAACTTACAATATTAAGAGTATCTTTTATTTAAAATTATCAACATTGAGCAATTATAATTCAAGAGTATCGGGGTAGCGGGCAGAGTGGCGGGAGGGCGAGCGAGTGAGATGCGTGCATGCGGCAAAACGTCACGTCTAGAGGTGGAAAGTTCGATTCTTTTTACTGAATCGATTCATTTGATTCATTCACTTGAAAAGATTCGATCGCAACCGATTCACTTTATTATGATGCCGATGCCGGTCGGACTCGATCGGTAATGAATTCAACAAAAATGTGATAGTTTTCTTAAATAAAGAAATTATTTGCATGTATTTTATTTTGGTATAATTATTATTTTAAAAAACATATTTGAAATAAAACTTTTAAAAACTATAATCAATAAAACCTACAAATAAACCTCCAAATTAAGTCTCTGGTCAAAAAAATATTTAAAACAAAGAAAAAAAGTTCTTTTAATTGCCAAATAGGTATATAGCCAAAACTGATTTGAACCGACAATATGAGTACACATAAAACAAAACTAGGTTCGTTATTCATCAGGCGATCCAGCAAGTGGGTCAAAAACGTTCGTTCTTTGAAGGAATCCCTTCACGAACGACACACCTCTAGTCACGTCAGTCGCCGGACGGTCGCAAGCTGCGGCTGTGTATTTGGGCACCTGCACTCCGAAAACACGGACCGACGAACGTTGACGGACTAAAATACGGATTGCACAAATAAATCGTCCAATATTTGTTTGCTCCAAACGTGGATTATAATTAAACATTCTAAGCTTAATTTTATTTTTTTTTTAATTTTACTAGATTAGGTACATAAAAATCCCCGTTCGGTAAGTGTTCTGCCTTGACCGCAACAATATATATATATTTTTAACACGTGTCTTCGGAGGTGGTGCCCACCTCCAGACACGGACCCCTGCGACACTTGAAGACACGAATATATTTCAGTGTTGGATACCTATTACTAAATATCTAAACATATAAATAGCGTTGTGAACGCATTAAAAATATTAAATATTTAATATATTAACTAATAAATGGATGTTGTGTATTTGAAAGGTTTTAATATCATTGAATTTTAAAATATGAAGTAGCTGACGTTACAAATCACCCATCGCCTCCCAAAATCAAATCAGCGCCCCCAATTTTTCTGGGTCCCTTACCGCCCCCTCTAGGCCTCCAGCGCCACAAGGGGCGTTATCGCCCACTTTGAGAAAGACTGGTATAAACCCTCTAGCAATTTGTAAACAAATTTATAAATATTACGGGAAATATGCGAAAATTGCCGTTGTGCATTAGAAAATTTTGCATTTATAGTTTGTATGAATAAAAATTATACATTGTAAACTTAAAATGTGCATTTTTTAATACACAAATCCATTGATTCCCATTAATTAAATTTGTTTAGAAAAATATATAACCGTTCGTACGAATCAAATGCATTAAACCGCATACAAATGCAATCTTCAATAAAATCCCTCGTTAGGCCTATTTAAGAGCTGGTACGCTGGCCAGTACGCCACCGCTGTTAAAATAAATAAATTATTATTGTTATAAAAATAACATTAGTTTAACTTTTTGAAACAAAAAGATAATATTTGTGCATATTGGAGACATGGTACACATGCATGTAAGCCACGTGTTTCAAAAGTCCTGAATGGAACTAAAATTTTCTATAAGTTGGCTAGTGAGCCCAGGAGTTAAGAAAAGCTGCTAAAAGTATTTAAAAATTATTAACAATAATATAAATCAAATTACAGGTTCTATACTTTTTTCAAAAAAGAGCAGACTTTTGAGCAATCTTATACAGTATAAAAAAATAATCGTCACGTCAGCTCTTTTTTATATGTATAGTACTTTTATTATAAAACTTTATTTACGTAGTATTAGGGTTACTGGGTCTAAATTATATGGTATTTATATTACGCAAATACCCCATTTATTAGAAGATTAAAGACAACTATTTATTCTTAAATTTTGGTAATTGTTTAAATTCACGACCCCACGTTTTTGGATGTAAAATTAAATTTTAAGTTTATCGAAAATAAAGAATAAAAAATAAAAATGGTAATTTTTCGATTAAAAGTTTTTAAAAAAATTTTTTGTTAAATCTTAATATTGATATTAAAAAATGAAATATTTGTCTTTACACGTGAATATGCAAACAAATTACTAGAAATTGCAAACCTAAAATGAATGCATTTTATTTTCAAAATAAATAAAAAATCTATAAAATTTAAATTTTTTTTGTAAATCTCGAGAAAGGAGCAGATACGATTTCAATTCAAACTGGATTTTGCAGTACAAACATGGAGTATTGAATCCCGCGCCCGTTACCTTTCCCATTTTGTTAATCTTATCCATGCTTCAGAGGTAGCGTGTATAGTTAAATATACCGATTATCTAAGCAGGAATATAAAATATAATTGAATTTAAAAAAAATTACTATCAATTAAAATTAACGCGCGACCTAAATTATTTCCCATATTTCCCAGTGTAAGTGGCTTCCAATCACCCCGGAAGTTACTTTTTTAAAATTTATTTCAGTCCTAAATTAAAATAGAACCTTGTTTGTAATCATAAGGAGTAACCGCAACAACTGCCTTTTTTTTCACAATTTACAAGAGGTGGAAAAAACATGCAAATATAATTTTACACTAAATTACTCGTCGCAAAAAATTAATATGGGCATTGCTTTTCGTTTTTGCAAATTTTAAAAAATCACGCCCATTTAGGTGTTGGAAAATCGCCAAATCTAAAGAATTGCGAAAATTGTAGTGGTATTAAAAGTTTCTTCTCACTGCGATTTTGTTTCAAATGGACCTTGAAAAAAATAAAAACACATTTTCATCCCTAAGAGGTTCTAAACCAACCCCATAATGTGTGGGTGCAATCATCCCCTAAAATATATAAAATCGTATACAACTTCAAAAATTGCAAAACATCGGATTTTTAGGACATGTCTAATAAGAAATAAATGTTTATGATAATCAACTACCATATTCTAAGGATGGAACTACGCTTATCAATAGGAAAAATTAAATAAAATACAACTTTTTCAAGAAAAGTCTTAGTTGGTTATTTTTTTGACCAAGTATATAAACCAGGTCTAGATTTTTCTAGTTTACTTTAAACCAAAACCACCCCTGCAAGGGGGTATATTCATCCCCTAAAATGTAGAAAATCATATACAAGTAAAATTGTAAAAAAATATTTAGATGTTTTAGGATATCAAAATATCATGGACAGTTTAGAGTGAGTTTTGATAATAAACCACTCTAAATTCAAGGAGTAAAAAACCCGCATTATCAGAAAAATTGAATAAAATGTTAGCTTATGCAAAAAGCGTTTTGGCCTCAAATTTTATCCCAGATGTATAAAATAGCCTTCTTAGGTTTTTCGAGTTCATTTCTAATCAAGCTACCTTGCAAGGGTAAATTTATCCCTTAAATGTATAAACTCATATAAAACTTTAAAAATTTTAAAAAAATATATTTGGATGTTTTAGAATACTAAAAAAATATAACAGGGTCTAATTGTAGGGGATGAATTTACCCTCTTTGCAGGGGTGGTTTTGGTAAAAGTGATTTTAAAAAAATCTAGGTACACCTGTTTTTTATACTTGGATCAAAAAATACAAAAGCTAAGACTTGTTTTGTAAAAGCTAGGATTTCATTCATTCTCACTTATAAGAGTAGAAGGGGTGGTTGACTATCATATACATTTATTTTTATTAGACATGCCCAAACAATCTGATTTTTTTCAATTTTTAAAGTTATACAGGGTTTTTAAAATATTTTGGGGATGATTATACCCCCACATAGTTCATGGGGTTGTTTTTTAACCCTTGCGGGAAAAAAATATATTCTTTTTTTTTTTTCGGGGGCCATTTGAAATAAAATTGCATGGGTAATTTTTTAATCGACTGTTTTTTTGCAATTTTTTTTTGGCATCTTTTCAACCCCTAAAAAAGAAGTGTTTTTTAAAAATTTGAAAAAACAGCACTGCTCTTCGAAAAAAAATGTGAAAAAACGGGCGTTTTAGGCGTTTTGCGGACCTCTTTTAAATATCAAAATTAAATTTAAATATCTATAAAAAGGGTTACTCTAAACCCATAAAATTTTGGGTGTCGATCATATAATTATAGTATTTATTAGTCTAAATAATTTTAATATACTAGATATAAGTACCTCCCCGTTTATAATCTTGCTTACATATGTACTATTCTTGTAGGAAAAACGAAAAGTCTAACTTTATCTGTTCTTCGACTCACTCGGCAGTCATAATATTGACATAAAATTTCCGACATTTAACAAGAATAAAAATTTTAATTACCACAGGGAAAACACAAACAAATCACAACGCACAAATGGCAATACGATATGCTATGAATTAAAAAAAAACCCTTTTTTTTTCTTTTAACTCAAAAAACTAGCCGTTTTTGCTTCTTTGATAGCCCCTTTAATTAATAATTTACTTTATTTGCAAATAGCAATACACTTAAAAATACATGCGTTTATTTGGTTTTTATTTAAAAAAAAATTAAATAAATTTATGAACCCTATACAAACATTTCTTGTTATGTAGAGATGTCTTATAATAAAAAAAATAATTTGTAAAATTTTAAATAATGTTTACCAGCGTGTATTCTTATACTAGATATAAATATTTTTTTGGAAAAAATTTCCCCCCGTACAAGTTTAAATAATTAAAATTTTATTATTTAAAAAAGAAAAAAAATAAAAAAAAAAGATTAAGATTGGTAAAACGAATATAAATTCGAAGCACACGACAGAAAAAATTTCCCTACTTTTCTGTTACTTCTTTATTGCTTTGGCAACAATGTTCATTTATACAGCGGTGTCATATTCTCTCGATGGACGCTCCTCAAGGAATCTCAGCAAGCGAGCGTAAACCCTTTCCGAAAAAATTTTTCATTGTTCTTGTTTATGGTAACTACAATTTCTTTGGGATAGACCAACTAAAAAGTAACCCGCAGATCTTAACGGATTTTTGATTCATGCTATTGTAGGTTCATTTATCTTGATTTGTAATGTAGAAAAAGTGGTTTCGTTTAGAAATATCTTTTTTTTGACCAATAGAGTGATTAATACGACTATTTACCCTGACAAGTAAAAAAAAATATATATATATATATATATATATATATATATATATAAATGTTTTTTTTATATATATATATATATATATTTTTAAAATATATATATATATATATATATATATATATATATTTTTATATATATATATATATATATATATATATATATATATATATATATATATATATATATATTTTTTATATATATATATTTATATATATTTTTATATATATATATATATATATATATATATATATATATTTTTTTTTTTTATATATATTTAAAATATATATATATTATAAAAAATTTTTTTGATTTGGCAGTTGATAGGTCATTTTTCTATTTGTCCCTATGACCCCCCCTGACGCGTTTCCCGGCCCTTCGGGTCCTCGTGGGCTGAGCGGGGACAGTGGTCCCCCCAAAGAATAAAGGGGGATCTTGTGGTTTTCACGTGTAGCCGGGGGATTGTAGTAATGTACTAAAAAAATTTTTGGACATAGTTTTTAACTACTTTAAAAAGTTCTTTTCCCCCATCTTCCCAATCAACGAACTCAAGGACTGAATTAACGCAACGCCAGTTTGTGGCAAGGGGTTTTTATATATGATCTTTTTGTTTCTTTTTGGAAAAACGTAAACAAATTCCAAATCTAAACCAAATCAGGAAATAAAAAATGTAATACATTATTAAAAATGTTGGTTTTTGGTTTAAAATGGCAACATCAATTTTAATATGCATTTATTAACATGACGTTCCCTACCCGGGAACAAGGTGGATTTTGGGCATGCTGCATTCGTTTTAAAAAAAAATTTTAAATAAATCATTTATACGGCCTTGATGCATTTTATCTCTTTCATGGTTGTTTTTCAATAACACGTTCTTAAACTGACGTCCATCAATCGTTAAACATCTAAAATAAATGCATATCTTTTTCCCTTTAGATAAAAAACAAAAATAGTTTTTCCCTTTAAAAATATTTTTTTTCAATAAAAATCATCGATTAATAAAAATGTAAATTAATGAATACCTAAAAATTTAAAAGTTATTATTTCATGTTTTATTCATGGTTTAATCAATTTTGCCCGGGGCAGTGTGTTTACAACCCTTTTCCCCCCGCCCCCCTGAATTATTAAGCCCAAAAAAAGATTTGTTTTCATTTTTTTCAAAATTTTGATTCTAACCTGTTAACCCCCTATCCCCCAAAAAGAAACGGGTTGTCCCGTGTGTCAATTTACCTATTAATCGTTTAATACCTTTTTTAAATTTAATTCCAAATGTAAGGACTTTAGAAGTCAAGTAAAAAATAAAAAAAAAATAAAAAAAAACTGTCCATTCAATAAGATATTAACTGTTTCCAAGTCAACTTTAACAAGTAAATCTTTTCCTATATGATTTAAATATAATTGTACCTATTCATTCATTAGGAAATTAACTAATTAAATCGAAATATTTGCATTCCAAATCAATGAAAAAGCCGCGAATCCTCCATTATTTTTAATTTGATACTCGACATAACAATTGAAATGACGTAATACTGCCGTCTGCTTACCTTCTCCTACCAATTTTACCGGTTCTCGCCAAAATTTGTTTTAAATTAAGTTGAAGCCGTATGTTTATAGTGGTATTTTTATTAATTTTTTTAGCGTTTTTTTTTTGCTTTTCAGTAGTTTTGTGACTCTACAACTAGTTGAAGTTTAAGATAATTTGTTATATTAAAAGCCCATATCTTTAAAATAAGCCTAATATTTAAAAATGGCAAAAAATTCACAAAGATAGCAGGCTTTCTTTTTAAATTTTTGTCACGAAGTCACATTGCTACGTCATTGCGTAAAGCGAACCGATTTTGGATCGCTGGTGATCCTACCTTGTTTTCATTGTGTGCCATGGTGAACAACAGAGAGAAAAATCGTCCACTTATTGAACAAATATCATTGTTTATCGGTAAGATATTAAATCTTACCTTTGATGCCCTACTGAAATCACAATTAGCAAGGTTGGCATCAAGTTTTACCGGAGTGGGTAGTAGATATGCTATTAAAAGGAAACAATTCCCTACTGCCTCGGTGTATACAAAAATATTACTCCCGTTTAAGACAGTTCTTTAACTTAACAAATGACCTCTCTAAAGTTACCGAACGTTCCTTCGCATATAAATTGCAAAAAAATGCTTAGACAATGTACCAGATGAACAGTTCGGCTTTAGAGAGGGCCATTATACCACTTTATTAATTTTAGGGTAATCCAAGAAGCCCTTAACCATATAAATAGACAGCAAATACAGTGTTATTGGCTCTAGACATTAAGAGAGCTTCGACACGGTATGGCACAACGGCCTTATATAAATTGGTAAAACACCATAACATCCCAGTGTGTAAGTAACAGGTCATTTCAAGTAAAAGTCAAGAAAATTCCTTATCAGGTAAAAAGAGACTGCATGCTGTGGTGTCCACAAGGCACTGCACTTTCTCTAAACTGTACAACTTGTTTACAGCAGACTTCCCCTAGGCTCCAAATCCCAGCTAAGGTGGCTCTATTTGCCGACGACGCACTGATTTACTCACACTCATACTATGCCAACGTGGCCAAAATACATATACAAAACTAACCTCCACTATTTAAAACCTTGGTAGGATAAATGGAAAATTAATGTAGACGAAAGCAAAAGTGAATGCATGATAATTACCAAAAAATTTACAAACAACCGAATAAATATTCCTATTAAAATAAATGATAATTCTATTATCCCTTTGAAAAAATGAGATATCTGGGAGTGTTATTGACGAAAAACTCTCATTTAAACAGCATATTACCCATGTATTGCATAGGGCCTATGCAGCAATGCATGATATCTATTCAATACTCTCCCGAATCCTGGCCTCTCTCCAGAAAACAAACGGACAATTTACAAAGAAATTATATGACCAATAATAACATATGCTGCACCAGCATGGTGCAGCATATCAAATACCCAAATGACACGACTACAACGCTACCAGAACAGGTTCTAAGATGTGTATCATCTTTGGACCGCTACGAACAATATTGACACTCTACATAACATGACAGACGTAGAAAGAATAAACGAATTTATTAACAATATTGTAAATTGTATAAAACAAACACCTTCAATCTATTCTTACAAGACATCTTACTAACTTAAGACATCACGACCAAACTAAACATAAGCCACTCTACTGGCGACTACCATTTTACTATGGAGACGAGGACTAGTCCTTATTACCCCATCCCGCCCCAAAATCCTAAATGTCATTTTATTCATAAGACATACAAAAGATAAAAACCAAACAGCTAGGTATTTACATTTGCACGGAACTCCTTAGTGGGCCCGCAAACGCGAAATTTGACGAAGCGGGCCCTGATTGGTCCAAATCAACATATTTATTAAACGCCGTAGAATACAAGTCAGTATTTTTCATAACAACAGTACGTGCATACAAATGATACACTTAACTGCAAACAATATGTAATTTACTTATAAATAATGAAGTATAAATTGTAAATATAATAATATAATATATAGAATGGGAGAGCGTGTAAATATGTATAATATTGTATATAAAAATTATGAAGATAAATAAATGCTAGGAATAATAAGTATGAACGTACCAAGGGACAATAACTTGGTTTCTGCGCGCTACGCGTACCTGAACTGAAGCATATCAAGCCTTGGGTTTTGCAGGTCTTTTCCTGCAGAAAATTAATATTACAGACACAATATTACTACAATAAACATTTAAATTTCAGGCTTTTCAAGCAACAACAAACTGCTTAGTCGTTTGTATGGTTACTCCGGTCGCTGACCAAACCCGTATTATCCCAATCATTTTTATTTACCCCAGGAATGAACGTCAGCTCCGGCCACGCTGGCTAGTTTGTCTCTAGGAAATCCTGTATAAGGAAAATTAGAGATAGATTTGTATATATATATATATATATATATATATATATATATATATATATATATATATATATATATATATATATATATATATATATATATATATATATATATGTACATTTGTATTTTTCCGGTTTTCAATCCGTTTGTCAGTAGATAGATTTTCACGACGTTTCGCCAACATCTCAGTTGGCATTTTTCAAATGATGCTTCCTGGGTGGCTGCTCGACTTCCAAGTCAGGCAGCAGCCTTCCAAGCGTAATGCCAACTGGGTGTTGGCAGGCGCGTCGTGTACTGACAAACAGCCGAAAATACAAATCTACATTCCACCATCCATTAATACACGTTACAACATATATATATATATATATATATATATATATATATATATATATATATATATATATATATATATATATATATATATATATATATATATATATATATATATATATATATATATATATATATATATATATATATATATATATATATATATATATCAAATCCCCCACGATAAACACGAACTTAGGGTCAGACATTGGAAAAGGACGTAACGCGTAACTAAAGTCGATAAAATCTGTTGCCAGCTTGAGGTGAATTTAAACATTTCTAAATGAAATTGCCTTTAAGTTCTATATTTATAATAAAAAATGGGCATAAAAATAAATAGATTACTAGATTTGGCTTTAAAAAATAAATAATTTAAAGATAATTTTGCTACATAAACCATTTTTTATTTATTTTTATTTGGTTAAATACGTTTCGCATTGCTACATTTCGCCCGCAAAGGAATTTCGCAGGCGGAATATGGCAATGCCGCTTCAACGCACGTAGTAATTTTACAACCGGTCCGTTGATAAATGGAATGAACCTGATCAGGTGTAGTGCGACGTTGCCCTGGATTTGTTTAAGTGTTTTGTGGTGTTTTTATTAAAACTATCTGTTAAAACTATTTACAAACTTATATTAAAAACTCTAAAATGGTGCGTGAATGTGTTTTGTGTAAAAAATTGGACTATTTACACGAAGATGTGTCTTTTCATAGGTAAGTTAGGTTCTGTTTGCGAGGCGATGTTTTTACCAAGGTCAGTGGCGTAGATTTACAATAGCCAGAAGGAAAAAGGTTTATTTATGCATTGTACTTGTTTTATTATTTTTATTAGAATATTATCGAATTTATTAGTTTGTGAGTAGGTTTATAATATTGTGGGAAAAATTATACATTATACAAAAGGATCTTCTAATATTTTAGGTTTCCCTCAGATCCAATAACAAGAAACATTTGGTTTTCTCTTGTGGAAATTGAAGAGGGACAACATTTACCAAAGCACCCTGTGCTATGCTCAGACCATTTTGATCCACAGGAGATTTTGATTAAGGCAAACAATAGCAAATATTTAAGGCCTGGAGCCATCCCAAAAATTTTACATCATATATTTGACAATCAATCTGTTGATGGAAGGTAATTATTATGACTAATACATTCTAAATTATTGTTAACGTTTTTTGTATATTTACGAATCTTCGTAAACTTTGGTTCTTGATTTAAAAAACACATCATTTCTTTGGTGTAGGTCTATCTAATAACGTTTGAGCTTTTATGTTTAAAACAAGTACATCTTTTTGACCTATTCATTTTTAACTTAATTAATATAACTGTATTTTTTAGCTCTGACTCCACTTTACTTGAGACTCCCCTAGGAAAGTGAAAGGGTATGTAATTAATATGGTCTTACAAAATCAGCAAAAGTTTTCTAAAGGTTTTCACGTATTTATTTTTAAATTTAATTAACTTTTAGGGATGAAGACATATCCATGGATAATTGGGTGTATGATTTATCGAAAAATTTGACCACAGCGAGCGCTGCAATCAATTTAGCTGTCCCCAAAATATATTTTGCAACATGCCAATACAATTTTTCGAAATTTTGAAATATAATGCTTCATTTTGCGATTTTCTGAAAAAAAACAAATTTGACAGATTCAGGCACATGCATGGGGATCTTGGAAACCGGAAGAGATACAAAGTCGGTTAAATTATTGAAAAGTTGCGCATTTAGGTGTAAAATTCCGAGTACTTCCGGAGATATCCGGAAAAAAACGAAATTTGTCGATTTCGTTTTATTTTTTCTGACGTTATTTAAAGAGATATGGAAAAATAAAGACAATTTTCATGGCCACTCTACAAAACAGCGTTGAGAGATTTTGGTACGACGTTTCGTTTTCGTTAAAGCATCATCAACTTTATTTTTAAATCCGGCATTCAATTGTTCATTGCATTTTTTTTGAAGCAGTTATAATCCCAATTACAATGATGTATAACACTTAATATTTTCTGTTAAATAAACATATTTTTCTAAGAGACAATGAGTTAGACAAGGAACGCACAACATTTCTTATAGGGGCGTTTCATATTTGTTAAAAAATATTAAATTGTTATACATTTTTGTTATTGAAATAATAAGGGAGTTCAAAAAATGAAGAAAAAAAAACAGAGTCCGTATTAAAAAATAAAGTTGATGATGATTTAACGAAAACGAAACGTCGTGCGGAAAATCTCTTAACGCTTTTTTGTAGAGCTTAAAAAGTGACCACGAAAAAGTATCTTTTGCTTTTCCATATCTCTTTAAATAACGTCAGAAAAATATAAAGACGAAATCGTCAAATTTCGTTTTTTTTACGAATATCTCAAAAGTACTCCGGAATTTTTGCAATTTTCCCCAAAAGTGGATATGGTTAGTTACGTAAATACACACCTTGCCATAATTTAACCGACTTCATATTCTTACGGTATTCGAGATCCCCATGCATGCACTCGAATCTGTGGCACCCTGTATACATTATTTGGCATTATTTTTCAAACAAAATTTTTTGGCAAAAATTACCCAAATTTTTTCCCCTTTTGTTGGGACTTATGGTTGACACTGTATATTATCTTGGAATAAGTAGATAATTTATTTTGCCTTATATCTAATATTTTATGTTATTTTTGTGTACCGTATATAATAAAAAGTATCCCCAGTTTTAGTCTTTTTTTATTAATTTGTGGTCCATATTATTCTAAATTTATAGGAGAAAAGTAATTTTTTTTAAATAACCAATATCCCAAAAAATATTTTATTTTTTTTTAGAATAAAATATTTTATAACTTTTTAAATTTGCTAATCAATTTTTTTTATTAAACAAAAATTTAAAAAGGATCACCATAGAACGATTTAAAAATTAATATTTTTAATAAATTTATATCTAATCGAAACTTCTAACATAAACCATACGCCACTGGTCAAACTGGGCTCCGTACAATGTTGCCTTGATCAGTCCTAATTTATCTTCTATCCTTTTTCCCCTTATATGATTTTATTGATAATGTCTGGGTCAAAACAAAGTGTCACTTATGAATGAAATTTTAAAGTCTTTTCTTTCTTTCGTCTGAGATATATATATATATATATATATATATATATATATATATATATATATATATATATATATATATATATATATATATATATATATATATATATATATATATATATATAAAATACAGGGGTGGCACAGATTCGAGTGCATAGGATATGGAAACCGTAAGAGATACGAAGTCCCGGTTAAATTATGGCAAAGTTGCGCATTTAGGTGCCTAACAACATGCCGATTGAAAGTTTAAATTTCCCGGGGAGGCTTTTGGAGATATCGGAAAAGAACCGAAATTTGCTGATTTCGTTTTTATTTTTCTGACGTTATTTAAAGAGATATGGAAAAAAAAAAGACACTTTCTTATGGCCACTTTTAAGTTCTACAAAACAGCGTTGAGAGATTCTGTACGACGTTTCGTTTTCGTTAGACCATCATCAACTTTATTTTTAAATACGGATCTGGTTTTTTTTGAACCTCTTATTATCCCAATTACAAAAATGTATAACACTTAATTTTATTAACAAATATGGAACGCCCCTATAAAAATGATTTTGGGTTCCTTGTCTTACTCATTGTCTCTTATGGAAAATATGTTTATTTAACAGAAAAATATTAAGTGTTATACATCATTGTAATTGAGATTTTAACTGCTTTAAAAAAATGCAATAAACAATAAATGCCGCATTTAAAAATAAAGTTGATGATGGTCTAACGAAAAGCGATCGTACAGAAATATTTTACTTTGTTTTGTAGAGCCTAAAAAGTGGCCGAAAAGTGATCTTTTGTTTTTCCATATCTCTTCAAATACCGTTAGAAAGAATAAAACGAAAATCAGCAATTTCTTCCGGATATCTCCGGAATTACTCGGAATTTTAAACTGACTCGGATGTTATTAGGCACCTAAATGCGCACTTTGCCATAATTTAACGACTTCGTATCTCTTACTGTTTCGAATCCCTCACTCAGCACCCTGTATATATATATATATATATATATATATATATATATATATATATATATATATATATATATATATATATATATATATATATATATATATATGAAAAAATAAAAATATAAATTAATATTTATTAATAAAGCACTGGTTTGAGTTTGAGTTTGAGTTTAACAGCCGAACGGAGTGAGGCTGGTAATAGAGAGCAAGCCATCAAAAGTAATTTTTTCTCCAAATAAAATATGCTGTTTTTTTCTTTAAACGTCGACAAATTAATGGAAAAATATATATTTTTAATAGTAATGATTATAACAGATAAGTGGGTTTGCAAGGTGGCTTAGACCGGTGTCGGTGAATAGTTGCTATAGTAATGTAAAATAAAGCTGTCAGTTGACGCTGTCAACAATAACTATTTAAAAAAAAAAACGTCTCCGATTGGATTTTAATTCAGTACAAATTTAAACAGTTTAGCAGTTATTAAGCAAGTTCGATCAAATAATAACCAATTTGTTTAATTGAGTAAAAAATGAAAAAATATTTTTGTTTTTAGGGTATTAAATATTGAGTGGTTAACGCTTGTTTTGTTGTTTGTTTGCATCTATGTTGCTATTGATAACCTTTCACTGCCGCACACAAGGAACGGTGGGAAAACCCGGCCATAAATCGGAAATACCATCTTCGCAATTAAAGGCCTATTCTGAGTATAATTTCATTATCTAGTTACCTGGGTATAATAAACAATCACCCTTTTTAGTCTTGTCACTTGCAGAAATATTTCAGTTGAAAGCTGATGTTCGTGGAGACTATTTCATTGTGATTCAAACGCGCCTGTGAAAATTAGTAATTTATATTCAGTTTTTCGGCAAAGTGTGGGTGAAACTTTTGTAAAGTAACTATGGAGCCTATTGCTGGTGGTAAGTAGAATATTAAAAATAATATTTATTTAAAATATTTCTTTACGTTTTTTTATATTGGTGTTTAAGTTAAAATTAATTTTTTTATTTCAATTTTTCACTTTTTGCTAAAATAAAATATGTTTTTCCCGTAATTTCCCGCTTTTAAATTAGCTTTAAATTATTGTTTAATAAGTCCTTTGTAAGATCCCATCTTAAGTTGCGGGAAAATTTTGGATCTTGACGAGAAAATATTTTTTAAAGATTTATGGTCTGGGTCCAAATTCGTATAAAATGTAGGTCCCAAACGCAACAAATAATTTTCTCCTACTAACTTAAAGAATTAATCAATTTTTATAAAATAAAACATTATTTTATAGAAAATTAAATAAGGAAATAAAAAAATTGCCATATGGGTTTAAAATTCAATATGGCGACCAATTTTAAATGGCGAAATCTTATTAAAATATATTGTTTTAATTACATTGAACTAAGAATTAAAGAAACAGTTTTAACAATCATTCATGTAGTTTCAAAATATAAATTATAACCCAAACAGCTATTGATAATGTAGTTTTTAGAATTAACATTCAATTTTTCCCCTACGGTCTCAATTTTGGAAGTTTTTTTCTAATGTAATTTGAAGTACCATTGATTGAAAAAGTATAATCTGTACAAATATTATAAAGAGGAAAGATTTGATTGTTTGTTTGAATTGAATAGGTCCTAAACTACTGGATCGATTTAAAAAATTATTTTACCATTAGAATCCTACATTATCCCCGATGAACATAGGCTATTGCTAATAATAAAATAATTAACAAAATTACAACTTATTTTTCAGGGTCTGCAACAAAATCTGCTTTGTTTTAAAGAAGCCAACTTGTCAATTGGTTAAAAAATTTGTCAGTCCAAGGAAAGAATGGAGCAGTGTCGTTATTTGGCAGAAAAAGTGACCTCTACCGTCGAGTTGAACGCTTGTCAGAAGAGTCTTCAAAGTCTTATATAAATTCATCGAAAATATACCAAAATGGTCAACAGCAAGAAATAAAACTGCATTTGAAAATAAAAATCGAGATTGGTTAAATATTGAGTTGGAATTTTCTTCGTCAATGAATAAAGCTCAACCAGCCGAAATGCAGGATACAACTTCATCAGTAGGGGAGGCCATTCACGGTTTTTTTAGATTTGAGTGAACGATCAAAAGAAGAAGAACTGAACCGTTGCGAGCAGTCGAAGCCCGGAAGAACTAACATTTGCTGCTCAAATGAAGTTTATCCAAAAGGTAAACTGGATGAAGCAGATGTTTAAATAATGTTGATTCTCAACACCAACCCGTGCATCAAAATATAAAAAATCTCTTCAAAAAGAATGTGAAATACCATTTGCAGCGGACGAAGCCTTATCGCTTTTTGTAGAGGCTAAATTGACAAAATTTCAATATAATCTAATAAAAATTCGGCAAAAAGCCATAATCAACTCTTTTATCCTAATTATGAGTCCGTAACTGCCGCGAAAAAAGATGCTACCCAGAAAACCTAAAATTTCTGAAGATGTAGCTGAAGTGCCTCTTCAAAGTTTGCTGGATCATAATCTTTAAGGTTATTTGAGTCCCTAAAAGTTTTAAATTCTTTAAACCAAGAAAATTATAATAATTTACATTTAATTTGCAAATGGGGGTGTGACGGGAGTTCTGGGGTGAGTCAATACAAAAAGCAGTTTGAGAGGCCAATATTTCAGATGCTAATATCTTTTTAACATCAATGGTGCCAATCCAGCTCATAACGGGGACCCCAAATCAAAAGATAAGTTTGTAATCTGGGAAAATCCCAGACCTTCCTCCACACGATTCTGTAGACCTCTTGAGTCCAGTTTAGGCACGAAACAACAGAGCTATCAGTGAGAGAAAAGCAATATTTTGACCAACAAATTTCAGATTTGCAACCAACAAAGCTTGATATTCAAGGAAACGATGTATTTTTAAAATACATTTTTATATTTTACAATGATAGATGGCAAATTGTGTTTTTGCTGTAACTGAAAATCTTCAACTCAGAGATGCTATTTGTGTAATCTAACATCAAAATTTTAACAATATCGATAATATTTTAAAACAGGAAATTACTAACGAATCTAGATATCAATTTGGTTTGTCATCTTTACATGCTTGGATTCGTTTTTTTGGGTGTTTGCTGCATCTATCTTATAAGATGGAATTTAAGCAATGGCAAGGGGAGGCCAGGAAAACAAAGAAAAAAATTGCAAATGCCAAAAAACGAATCCAAGACTTATATTTTGAAATTGGACTATTTTGATAGACCAAAACCTGGTTTTGGAAGTACTAATGACGGCAACACTGCTCGCCGTTTTTTGAGAATCTGCTAAATCTTCGGAAATTACAGGCATTGATCAAGATTTGATATTTAGATTCAGAGTAATTTTATTAACAATTTCTAGTGGTTTTCATATAAAAAATTTATAGTTTTAAGGACACTGTCATGAGACGGCCAGAAAATTTGTAGAATTGTATTTGTGGTACAATATGCCAACTTCCTCCTAAAATCTTAACCCTGATATAATATCATATTTTATGGTTCCAATTGGGAAATTGGCGAGGAACCCAGGGGAACAAAAACAAAGATATTAAAAGATTCAAAATTTCATGCACGGAAAATTTTTAAGAAAACAAAAATGGGGATATTTTTAACTTTTAATATCTTCTGATCCTTTTAACTCCCCAAATGAAAAAACATCTGTAAAAGCAAACAGTACCCTTAAAAGTTTTTTGGATTTTTTGATGAACCAACAGTTTCTGCTGATGAAAGTGATAGTGAAGATATTGATTGATTTTTTTTAAATAGGTTAGGTTTTTTTTATTACAAAGTTATTGTTAATGAGGTCTGTATATACTTTACATACTTAAATATATTACTTTAACATGTATTTTAAATTGCTCTTATTTTTACAAAAATTAGTTATAAAATTAAATGAACAAAAACAAACAAATCACCTTTATTTAATTTATAATAAGCAATTTTTTTTAAACCCCAGGTATATCAAAATCTTGTCATTTTGGATTTTTTTTTAAAAACAGTCAAAAGGCGTTTATTTCAGCGCAGATTGAAGTCGGATTGAGGCACTCAACAGTGACAAAGGAAGTCAATTTAAAAAAAAACAGGATTAACTATCTCAATCCTAAAAATTTATTAAAATGGTTTACCTCTCTCTCTGTTAAGTGCCTCAATCCCCAATTCAATTCGGCCGAAATAAACGCTCTTATTTTAATTTTAAACTCTTAACTGTTTTAAAATTTTAAAATAATAACAGTCAATAATAATAGAACATTTTTCGTAGATTTTTTTTTTTTAAAAATGGATTCCGGCTTGTAATGCAATAAATGAACCCAAGGGGGGGGGGGGGCTTTAAAAATGTTTAAATGAACGTGTTATCTTAGTTTTAAATTTTCTTACGATTAAACATGTTTGGTTATATCAACTCTACTATTTTTGGCCGGTTTTTCCCCCCATTTTCGCCTTTTGTGCCGGCGGAAAAAAAATAAAGGGGGGGGAAAAAAAAACTTTTTTGCCCACAGTCAATAATGATGATTTCTGGTTTGAAAAAAAAAAAATTTTCTACATAAATTGTCTGCAATTTTCAGATGTTAAAAGTGCTGCAAAATTTGCAAAAGTGGTATGTAAAAAACCCTTTGCACATTTTTAGTATTATAGAGAAATTTTTTTTTTCCCCTAAAAAAAAAAGGAAAATGGATTATTTTTTAGACCTTGTTTTTTTTGTACCCTTATTTAAAGCGGTTAAATAATTTTTAATTCATTTCACAAAAAAAAAACACCCGAAAAGTCACGGGGTTACCTTGACTTCAGGATCTTACGAGATAATTTATAATTTTATATTGCTATCCTTTTTTCATGTGAAAAAAATAGATGATTATTCACTACACCAGAATAGCCCTTTTTTTCTTGGGTGGCTTTGTCTTTCAAGGTAAACCAACCATAGTAAAATAGTTTTTTTAAAGTAAATATGGTGGATTTGCAGATTCTTTCTAGAATATTTGCAGATCTGCAAAGTTTCAGTTGTAGATGTATTGTAATTCAACTGTTATTTTTCATAAAACTGTGTACTAATTTTGGAGATTTATTCTGCACAATTTGTGTACTTTTTCACATGACCTGATCTATTGCATTGCCAAAAATAGACTATGGGTTGGATGCAAAAAGTACACAAATTGTGAATAATAAATATTTAAAATCATTACACAATTTTATGGAGTATTAGTACACATTTTGTTACTGTAACCAATTCAAATTTTTACGAGTGTACAGGGTATATAGTCATTTTTTGACATTTTAATTTGCTATTAAAACATACTTGCCTACTTGGTTACAGCATTTAACATTTTTAAGAGTGTACCTATAATACGATTTTCTTTTAATTAAAATTATGTTTAATCTCTAAATTAATAACTTATAAAATGTTCTCTATAACAAAAATAAAATCCCCAGAAGGAAAAAAATTTTTGTTTAATATATTATATTTTAAAACTCACGGGATTAAAGCGGGTTTAATCAATGAAATCTGTGGTTTCACATCTGATGAATTTTAAAGTGTATAATAATAAATTTTTTAAAATAACTAAAATAATTTTTCAGTCAAGAAAAAAGGACAGCTATTATTCCCAAATTTTCCATGAAACTAAATAGGAAAAAAATTTAATGATGCTCAGCACTAGTTTAAACGTTTTATGTTAGGGGATCTTTGGGCCTTTACACACGGGAGAGTGTTTATATAAATTTTAAGTAATAAATGATCATGGCATTATTTAAAGGTTTTTTTGATAAGTAAACCAACTTTTTACACAAAAATAATAGGCAAAAATGTGTGGGCGAAGGGGGAAAGGTCTGCTAAACCATTCGAGCAAAACCATAAAAAACCTTGCCGCTCGTCATGGAACAACCTTTCTCTCTCACTCCAACGTTCTGAATGGTTGAATAAAGTTTGTTTCCCTCTGCGTGCTAATTTATCGGCCAATAGAACGTTGGAGGAAAGGAAAAGGTATAGACCTATTCTTCTTTTTTTTCTCGTGCTTGAAAGTCTTTACCCTTTTTTTTCAAGTAAAGTAAACAATAAATACAATAATTTTTAAAAAAATTTTAAACCCTTTTTTCAAAATTTGCTTCTAACAAAATTTAATATTACCGCTGCTCTGTTAAAGAGATGACTTATTTTATGTTTGTTTCAGGTTCTAACTTCAAATGCATTGGTGCAAGAAAAGGGTCTTTTAGACTTTTTTTTTTTTTCCTTTAAATGCAGTTAAGTATAATTTTTTTTTTATACATAGGTTTACATAATAAATATTGTTTAAGTTTCAAATTTTTTTTCATATATTAAGACGAATTTAAAACTTGATATTGGTTTAAATTATTACAGCCAAAAAATTTTGGCAGTATTTTCATATTTTTTACACCTACCGGGGAATAAAGACATTTTCTCTTACATTTTTTTTCGAAAGTAGGTACGACACTTCTTATTCGACATTTGGATAATTATTTTAAAACACTAATAATTTTCTATAAAAACTATTTTCACCTTTTTTCACATTGCCAACATTCGAAAAGGGGTGGAATTAAGGGTTTTAAATTTAAGTAGGGTATCCACAAAAATCTTTTGGGTCGAATGGGGTGGGCTATGTTAAGGAGGAAACATTCACTACAATACAATCAATACTTATCTGAATTTATAC